>ML781407.1:775776-824716 GCA_009831015.1 Picea engelmannii
TCTCACTATCTCTCCACCTCCAAACGGTACTTTAAATTTGGATTCACTGCAATCTCATAATCTCTAAGCCTCCAAATGGTCATAATGTCCATTTCAATAGGTTCCATTCCTCCAAATATCTTGTCACCAAAACCAGATCTTGGTGTAGACCATGGCCTATACCACCACATAGAGATAGATCTAGATTTAGACATTGACCTAGATCTTTACATAGACCCCCTAGCTCCATATAAGCCTAGGCATAACTCATACTCAATCCTTAACCCTATCTTCACTTGATCCTTGAGTGCACTATGCATATACCTTGTGTAAAACCCTTGCACCCACATCAACCACATCTTGGTGCTCTAACCATTTCTCTATCCTTGAAAACACTTTCAATCCTAACCCCTTAGGCTTTAGTTGTCCCCATACCAATATACATATTTATTCATAAAGAGGTTTGTTTTATATTAAATGCTATATCTATTGCATTAAGAGAGCACACGTGCTCCTATGAATTAATTGAGTTGGCCATTGATGATCAATAGGAACGTGCGTGCATTCCTAGAATGCACACATTCTTTAGTGCACACGTGTTCTAAGAACGTGTGCACATTCCTGCTGAGCATTTGTTGGTACCAAGCACACCCCACCTCATCCATCTTATGGTCGACAAAAAACCATGACAACTTCAAACAAAAACAACCCATTTTTGACTCTCAAAATCGTCAAAGACTCACTTGCCTGCAAAGAATTGCAAGGAATGCACATTTAATATATATATATATATATATATATATATATATATATATATATATATATATATATATATATATATATATATATATATATATATATATATTAAATAAACTATAAGTGGGGACCCCCTATAGTGTCATTCAAATAAATAACAAGGAAGAGCCCCTTTGAAGGAAAAGTCACTTAAATTATTTATTGCTGATGATTGTCTTTGATACTTACAGATCACCTGCATGATGATTATTTTGATATGAGCTTGGCTTTAAGTGATAACAATAGTGGTTTCAAATTGTATTCAAAACTCCTCTTTGTGAATTTTTTGATTCTAAGAACAAATGCTCGACAAAATCATCTCCAAAAAAAAGTGTTTTATGGTTGTTGTTTCAAATGATAAAAGAGTTATTTTTTTTATGAATGCATCGACATGATATTTACCCACTAGCTGTTGAGTTTTAGACATACAAGAAAAGGGTGACCTGCATACATATGCACATATCACATCACTTATATATATTACACAAGTTATATGTACATGGTCCAATACATATTAGACAAGCTACAAGGACGTGGTAGTGTCGACCTTATTCTTACATTGTGATAACATAATGATTTATATTTGGAAAAATGTTGAAGGTATTAACGCATATGGGATATTATCCACACCACAAACATATTGGATATCATATCTATATGATCCAACATTTATATTTTATAAACATTGCATGGTATGGTCGACGATCTTAATTATGGTGGCTAAGTGTTGGAAGTTCATATATTAGTGAATGTTGATATTTCGAACGCATGTGGGACATCCTGTATATGTTACCATAGGCTGGACATTGTTGTTTTCCGACGATGGTTAATATGGTAGGTGGCTGTATTGGTAACATGTCATCTTAAATGAGATGGTGCTTACTTGGCACCTATTGGTTGCTTGAGGTTTTAACATTGCTTATGTTGGGTTTAGCAAGTGATTAATGTTGGTTGTCACCCTAGCACGACATGACCAACAATTAATGCACCAACTTTTGGTTCGAAGCTACCATTTTGGGTTTTGGAATTTGCTTCATTCGTTAGTGGAAATCGAGCTTTGGTAACCGCAACAACTGCTCAAAGGTGCCTTTTAACCTGCACAACACCAGGTACTAGGGTTTCGATCCCCTATCATATAATGTGATTTTTTCTTAATAATTTATGCCTGGATCTATAACTGCATGTTGTGCTTGTCGTTCGATGTTTCCATGTTCTATTTTGAAGGAAAATAAGGTGTTTTTGCTCCTGTTTTTGGAAAAACGCATTCACAGAAGTTTGAATGTTATGATGGATGGTTGATCGCCATAGTTATGGTTGTTGGTTTCCTATTTACCATGTTGGTATGCGTTTATCTATAGTGCATGAAAATGGAAAAGTATGGTACTTTGGGTCTTTCATGTTTTAGTGTTGTATGTAAAGAAGTCACATGCATATCCTGCATTTTTTTTTGAAATAAAATGTCATGCGACCCTATGCATAACCTTTTTGGTGTACCCACATGCACATTTTGGTGGGGCCAAGTCCGAACTAAAATGTTTTGGGTCAAATCCCTCTTATTATTGACATTTTTTTATTCGTTGGCAACCACAATCCCACAAAACCCTGGTCATTTTGATTATGGTCGTTGTTTGGGAACGAAAACAAAGGAGGCATCACAGTCTCTGCGTGTTATGATTATATTTGTGAAAAATATCACACCAGAGTCTAAGATTGTTTCTTAGTAACCCATTGGGACTCACAAAGTTAATGGTTGTGCTTTAGTAACAATAAAGTTTTGAAACCCCTGTTGTTTCGTGACATCTCTGTCAGGTTCGATTTCATGACCTTTTGGCCATAGTAAGGGCACGATACCATGATATTGATTGAGTAATTTCAATGCATATATTTTTCTGTCATCTCCTTGCAAATAAGAGGATCTATCCAGTTTGGGGTCGGATTGAACAAGCATTGTTACGATTTGATCATTCGAGTGTTGTTTGATAAGCAATGAAATCGATTATTTAAGAGCGCAAATAAAGAAAATGTTTTTTTGGATGACTCAAATGTTTGTTTGAATACTCTGATGATATTTTGAGTGTTGTTTACATGAATGTTTTGTATTTGATGTTGACAATAATATTTAATGTTTTTACTAAACACTAAAATTGGTGTCAAATATGGGCTAATACATGGATTTTGATCATTTGAAAAAAGAAATAATGATTGGAATGCAATAGGAAAATATTTTGAGAACAATTCGAGTGATTACATAATTGTTGTGTGACATTTCACAGCTATGTTTTCGAAATGGATACTTTATGGAATGAGAGATAGATCGATTTTATTGAACACTATGGTTGTATGGTGACTATAATCATGTTTGTTGGAATTATAAGGATTGAATGATGATGGAGATAATTGTAATATAAGCATGTTCATTATGTTTTCCTGTCATACTTAACATTTTATGTTCATTACAATCTCTTTCATCAACCCAAATACTTGTTTCAATCCCATGCTTGGATTATATTTGTAAGAAATGTTTCATGGAAGAATTATACAAGTTGAAAAGGGAGTGTTTAGTTGGTTTGATCTTTTCTCCGTTTCATATTAAAAGATGCAGATGATAACGATGTGATGGAACTAGTCATGGTAAATGAGTAGTCCGTATTGCAGTTTCCGATCATACTTACCATTTTCCGTTAATTTCAACCCTGATCATGAAATCCCAAGAGCCCTATAAATCCATGTTCTGAGTAATTACTAGTTTTGGAATGTGGAATAAATATTGACTGCTTGCACATGTATTGTTATGTATATAGAGCTAGGTCTAAATTATTATTTTTCAAAATTTTAGATGATGGATTAATCGTGCTCTGTTTATGATATTTGTGAATGTGTGTTAGAATGAGATTTTTCAGCAAGGGTAGTCATAGCAAGAGGAGTAATAACAGAGGCAGAGGATTGGGTCCCTGGCAAAGGGGAAACACAATATTAAGGTTCTCTATGATTTTTGATGAAGATTCATAAGAGTTTAATCAATTGTTACAAGAAAGCCAACAAGCTTACAAACATATGCCTATTCCTGAGAATCCCCACCCAAATATTGGCATACCAGTTCCAAATCATAATTCCAATTCTTTAGTTGTGCCAAAATGAGATGGTTGGAAAGATATTGTGCACCCTCCTCCCAGACACTCACACAGATGTCAAAATATTGATAACCTACAAAAACCTCCCTTTCATGCATGTCCCACGGGTTCACTGCCACCACCACCTCCTTCACATCGAAATTTGCAACCTCAATCCCAAGCCTCACATGCCCATTGGAAGGAAAAAATCACCGAGCTTGGAGAAAACCTCGAGGAAGAGAAAGTAGCAAAAACCGAGTCAAAATCATCACAGGAATATTCTCATTCAATCACTTCCCATATGCAAGAGAATGATAAGAAATATGCTAAGGAAGATTCATCAATTGGAAAAAATGAAAAGGCTGAGAGTAGTCATAGGAAGAGAGGGGCCACCTCTCATAGTAAATATGGTTTCTCATAATTTATTTAGCACCTAGATATGGACTTGTTTGCACTTTATTTTGGACAATATATCATTTTTGGACAACTCATGTTTATTTTGACAACTCATATTTGATAACACTGTTTTGAACAACCTTATATTTTACATGCTTCATGTTTGGATAAATTATGAAATGGATAGAGTTTGATAAATTGCATAATTTCCACATGGAGTGACAAGGGGCTCTTATGATTATTTAATTTTGTACATAATAATGACATGGATTGTATGCTGTGGTGAGATTGATATGTCATGCATTCAAGGTGGAATATACAAGGATGAAATGGTTTATTTATTCATTAAAGAGAATTAGGGGGTCCCCACTTATTCGTTTTATTTAATACCCTTATCATATTATTATTATTATTATTTATTAACTTACTTAACATCTCTCCTATTAAATAACTAGTTGTTAGTTAATAAATTAACTAGAAGTGGTTGAGTAATTCAACTACCTTGGAGATATTAAAAGGAGGTAAGTTGGACAAAAGGAAGGGGAGGAACACATTTCTATGATAAGGTCTGCTCTTACTTCCAAGTGAGATTTCATTACTACTTCATTCATCTCTGATTTCTAAGCTAAGACACTTCTTGTGATAGAAGGGTTTGTTGAAAGTGACAAAAATCTAGGCCCAAGGAGTATTAAATTATGATATGCTTCAAGCTTGATTGTTTGTTTGATAGTATGCAAACTTATTTTGGTTTCTGGATTAATTTATCAGTTCTAAATAAGATTCTTATGCAAAGTCATAACAGAGTGAAAACTATAGTTGTTGGCTTATCATTCTTGTTTTGATTTGAAGGCGCCGATGGAAAATATGTGTGTTACCTTAAGCTTCTAGACTTTCATCTAGTCCATAGTTCGAAAGTGTGTGAAGTGTATTGGCTATTACAAAATGAATGAATAAAATCATTGATGTTTTTACAACTCTCTTAGTCTTTCTTATTTCTATCGGATTATGTGATTTTGCTTCTTGTTTAAATTATTAACTAAAAAAATCAGACTTCTTTATTTCAATTTCCATTTGATAAATGATTAAAAAAAACAATAGTCGGTCTTTAAGTTAATAACTTGAAGGTTAATTGAACTTGCAATAAGGCTATAAATTAGGGTGATAATACCTCCTATCTTGTCTTAGCCAAACAAGATTTGAAAAAATGTTGTGAGGAGGAATTCCATTTATTTTACTCAACATTTTCTTTGGCAACCATACTAGGGATGAAGGAATCCATTTTCATTTCCCTGGTTTGTCTTTTTTGTACACTTGTAAATTTACTGTTTATATTTATTTCTTTAATTTATGTTTGTTGTGTGTTTATAGATTGTATACTTTTGTTCATATTTTTCTCTTGACTCATGACTGTGCCTAGTCAATGACAACCCAACCTAGGTGATGGTCTAGAGGATCAAGATAGCATTACCCTTACCTTGTACAATCTCATTCTTGAGACTCCTAATAGTCAGGTTGAACTAAATCATTCTTGGGAACTTGTTTCTGAAGAGGCTCGAATCAGGGAACAATGGGATTCCCGTCAGATCATGTTTAGAAACCATCCTCATCATTAATTTCCTATCATGGCCATGCCTGCCCTTGATCAAAATAACATCCTTGAAGGCCCCATCAATCAAAACAATGTCTCATTTACCTTATTTCAAGAAATCCTCAGACATTCTCATACTAGGGGTGAGTTACACCAATACTCAGAAGTTATTGTGTCTTAAGTTTGTCTCCAACAAGATTTGGATGAACAAAGGAGATGATCCCTCGACAAACCCCGACATTAGCACATGTTATGTCCTCTTCCTCCTGTATATCTCGACGAATACAAGGTCAATCGTTTGCTTTTCCTCTCATTCCAAAAGTAGTAAGAAGAAAAGTGATGCATACCCCACCCACTCCCAAGGTCCGCGCGACCTCCCTGTCTAAGGATCGTTCGAACTGTGGAGCTGAATTAGCTCTCAAAATCCTGCCAAGCTCTCAAAATCATAAACCACAAGAATTTTTCCTGTTCCCTACACACAAAACCAAGCCTGCGAGGGTCCTTATATACCAACAGAGTCCGTCACATGACTCTGGGCCAAAACCATGGGCCAAAATTTCCTTTTAAATCAAATTCGAGCACTAGCCCCCTTTTTCTAGCAGAAATCAAATGTGACCGCAAGCTGTGACTAGGTGTGTATAAAAAACGCGCTACTTCGGCGCTCCCAAGATTCAGGATTTGGGAGGACCCAACTACTTCAAAAACCTTCGAACACACAGACTCATGAACCTCAGAACAAAGGGAGGGAATCGACAGTCCCAATTACTTGTCAATATCTGAGATTTTGGGACTCTGGAATTCAGGATTCCTAACTACTCCAAGGTGCAATGCCCGCGAACGACTAAATGTCAAACTTACCAATATGGCGCTTGAATTTTTCACTCATTGACAGTCCGTGTTAACTCTGGGCTCCAGGATTCAGAGCTCTTCCCATCCTAAACTACACTTCCTCTCAAACTCATGAATTTCGAATTTTCAAAAGGCAAGGATCAACAGTCCTCGCATCCCTCTCAATGGATGGTTGACATCTACTCCATGCTCTGGGCTTCAAAGATTTTCATAGCACCACACCTCAAATCCCCCTTAGTTCCGAACAGGAAAACTCATGAAGGTCCTTTATCACTAGATCTCCACTCTCTAGCAACCAATGGTGGATATCTAATTCGTAATCCCAGGCCTCGGGAGTTCTGATATGTACATATCCATAAGTTTCTTGATCATCAAACTCCAAAATGTTGAGGAGTCGCATCTACTATCCACGTGTCCATGCTAATGGATGGATATGATCTATTCTAGGCTTCAATACTTTAGGAGTTTCTACAACACAACCCCTTACAACCTCCGAATGTCAAACTGGCGGAGGACAGATCTCCTCTCCATGTGTCCCTCCTCGACTGACAGTCGAGATTAACTACGACCTTTGGGATTCCAAGAGTTCTCAACCCAAAGCACTTTATGCCTCTGGTATTCCAGAGTACCAAATCTCTGAACCACGAGATCTAGCACCACGTGTCTCCTTGCACCAATGGCTACAATTCGCTCTGTCCTTCAGAGCTTTGGGAATCCTTGACTACAAATGATTTATACCTCGACTCCTTCAGAGTGCCAAGTCTCTGGACCATAGGATCTAGTGCCACGTGTCCCCACCTATCAACGGCTAGGATTTACTCCGCTCTTTGGAGTTTTGAGAGTCTTGAACACTCCATGCCTTTGTTCTCCCGATTATCTGAGCTTTCGGACTACCCCTGGTCTGTTGACATGTGTCCTTTCTAACGAATGGTCTAGATTCACTTTGGCTCCCCAAGACTTCAGGAAACTTGTATCCTTTTCACCCAACACATGAAAATGGCTAAACCCGCGAAGTCCGAAGGACTTCCATGGTTAAAATCCATGCTACTTACCTAGATCCAATTATCATTGATCCTCGCACTCATATATGACAGTTGAGATATGTTCTCCCTTCGTGTGTGCTCCTCCTCCTGTCTGGAATTAGATATGACAGTCCATATTGCTTCCTACAAATAATCTGATAGCTGTTGTAGTTCCTCATCCTCTACTGCAACTTAACCTTCCATCTAATGAAGGATTTATTCTATATTACAAACAACTCAGCTTTGACTACGCTTTCCTTCCAAATGAAGGATTTCTCGATATTTCTCAAAGGCTTAACATTTTACTTCTTCCTCCGCAAGCGTGACTGCTTGGTCTCTGCCTGTATTGTAGCTCCTGATATTTCGACTCTTTTGAGCTTTTCAAAGGGACTTGGCCCTTTTCTTCTTCAATGAATCCATTTTCCCTCCTGGAAGCAAAGACACTCTTTATCCTCAACTTTGGCACTTTAAAATCCTTGGCCTCTGGCGCACTCCTTACACTTGTTTTATTCATACTGACCAACACTTAATGAAGTGTCGTCATTGTGTAATCCTTGCACCTTCTACTCTGCATAAACTCAGACTATCTCTCCTGAGCTTAAATTTCTAGTGTGCCCCACTTGGAAACCTTCTCCCAGAACCCGAAACAGAGTTCTTGCGCTCCTTGCACTAGATCCTCAGAGTGTTCAATAACTCTGGTGTGGACTTATTTGAAAAGTATTCCCTTCTAAGTTTAATACTTGTTCTGGTGTTCCCATCTGACATGCTCTTCCTGAAATCAAAATAGAGTTCCTATGCACTGCTTGCATTGGCTTCACAAAGTTTTTCAACAACTCTGGTGTGCACTCCTTGAAGTAACCTCGAGAGCCTAGAACACTCAGAATATCACACACAGATAGATAAGTCTATCTATTCCTGCAAAGGAAAAACATATATACATACATCCCTGGGATTCATTCATATGCACAATAAACATTCAAACACATTCAGAAAAATCATAGAGCATACACATAGGAAACTCATATGCAGGGAAATCTTCTTTTTTTATTAATCTAAATGGTCTTTTACATTGTGTACAAGATTGGACAAAAACTGAGTCTCATTTTTTCCTCTACTCTCCTCTCCTAATTGCTTCTTAGTAGATAACTCATTGAATTCTCAATACCATGATCTCTTTACAAAATAGGGTCTCCTCGAGCCTTCCTCCACCTACCTATATTAATTTACATTTAATTTCTATCTAGTCCGAATCAGATCTAAATCTACCCAACTGTCAAACATTAAAGGCAACTTTACACTCGACCTGTACAAATAAAAGGGGTTGAATTTCCTTGAGCCTAAAAATTTAAATTACATTGAATTACATTTAAAATTTGAGGTTTGACTCAAAAATTGAGATGGCTGGCATGTCCTTATTTGGGATCCGTTCCCTCCATGTGCGTTGTTGCGATGGATGTTGACGTGCATGACTAGTTGGAGCAATGCTCTTGCATCACACTCCCAGGATGACAAAAATCATGAGCTCCTGCTCATGGCTCTTTTGCTGCTGCGGTTGAGATCCTCCTGGGTCCCAAACCTGAATTTGGAGCTTCTCACCTGCTCCTCTATCTCTTTGTTGCTAATGTTGCAGAATCTCCTCTGGTTAATCTCCAACTATTGTTGATTATCTATTGTGATGACTCCAACATCAGCTTCCTAATATCCTCTATCTCCTTGTCCAAATGGTTCACTAGATGGCTTCTTCCATGCAGTCTGCTCTGTTGCTACATCTTCTTCTCTTCACACAGATCAAAGGGTAGATGGTTCTAATCTCCCATGCTTATTTTATCTCCTGTGGCCTCGAGTTTCCACTCCACCGTAGACTCCACTTCCATATCAATGCTATAGAGTTGCTTCTTAGTCACTTACTCTAACAGTTTAACTTCTACTAGTTCCTTGGTTCTCCTGTTATCTCCTTGTGCTGGTACAAGTCTAGCTTCATCCAACTTCTCCTCGGGATGGAATTCTTATTCACTCTTCACAATCGTATCTATCTAGCAATCTTCCTCTACCTCTGGATTGTCTAACAAACTTTAACTCCTTCTCCTACTGAGTGACCATTTTACCAGAATGATCTTATTTCTTCATCTCTTGGGAAGATATCAATGTTTGATCCTTCTTCTCCTCCACGATAGTCCATGTTGGATGTCTTTCTTCTGCACTTGCAGTCATACACAAACTGTTATTTTTAAAAAAGATTAGCCCCATGGCCTCTTCCTCGGATGCCTCCTACATCATCTCCTCGTGTGTAATACATGTGCTAGCCTCTACTGGGCTACTTAGCAGGAATATTCATATTCCCCCAATCATCAGAATGGATTTTTGATCCTCCTGTGCCAACACTCCTTGTTGATCTGAACTCCTTCCTGAGCTCCTGCGAATTTCAAACAACCACATGATCTCCTCCTTGCCCACCTGGAAACCTGGATTTACTGTTCTTCTCTCCTGGGAGTCTGCAAGATCTTTGACTAATCTCTTTTCTTCCTCCTCACTGAGGTTTTCTCCAACTTTTGTCTCACAAACACAAACCGTCTTCTCCTTTGTGTCACAGAGGGTTTTAACTTGCCTTAGCCACCTCTTCAACACCTATTTCTTCTTTCTGGCAATCAACTGCTGGATATGACACTTTTCGTTTAGCTTCATGGGCCACTCATACTTCCAACTTTCTTGTGCTTCCTTCTGCATTCTTAGCATCAGCTTGTCGATCCTCTCTTGGGTCTCCTTAAGCTCTATGTCCATCTCCTCATTTTTATTATTCTTACGGTCTTCTCCTCGACCTTGTTTATGGCCTTCAGTAGCCATCTTCTCCTTATTCCTTCCCTCTTGGCGAGTCTGTGATCTTCCACTTGCTTGTTGTGAGCTATAGTTAGCCTCTGCCAAGCTTCTCCTTTCTTATCCTCTTGGTTCACCTGCTGGAACCTTCTCTAAGATTTTACTGTAATATCCCTAGGCCGAACCCAATTGTAATGTAAATGAAAATGTACTTAAGCTCGTGAGTTGTTTGATATAATTGTGTATGCACCTTTCATGACATAGTGCGCACATGTACTGCACAATAAAATGATGAAGTGTGCACATTCTTGGATACTGCGCGCAACAACTTAAGTGCATGCGATTTTGAGGTCAGGTAGCCTTTTGTGTATATGCTGTGTTTTATAGGCTGGTGAGCCAGTTATTGTAAGCTAGGATGCTTATGTTTTGATTAGGCCAGAGAGCCTAGATGTTAAAGGCCAATGCACCTATTTTTGTATATGTCTCATAATTAATATAAAATACATCATTGTGCGCAGACCGACCATGATAAAAGAGATGGGGAACTAAACTCCACTGGTAGGGAAAGGAAGGGGGCCTAAAAGTTAAGAAAAAGGGCTAAGCTAGGGAGCTTAAGCCAAAAAGGAATATTATATTAATATTTCTTAAATCATAAAGTATGGATAATTATTTTATCCTAAGTTCTAAAGTTGGGTACAAATGGGCCAAAGTAGCTCCCAACATGAAAAGTGTCAAGTTGGGGACATGCATACATATTGTTGGGACTTAGTTCATTTCCTATCATCTTTTCCATCACTCTTCCCATCATTCATTTCATCATTCAGTCATCCAGTCAATCATCCATGAGCATGCACACACCCATTGAGCTATCTTTCGTATCTTCATGATTGTACTTGAACTTGTATCCATAGCCCTTTTTTTGTTTGTGTAGCTGGTTACTTGGGAGCTCGACTGAAGAAGCGGGTTGTCAGGCCCGTGGGATATTGAAGAGGTGGGTTTTCAGGCCTGTGAGCAATTCTATGGGTGAGAGAATTGCTAGGAATTGATTTCTTGAAGGTGTTAAACTGCAGCTACAATGCTCTTAGACTTCATGTTCGACCTGTTGCTGAATCCCGAAAAGGAAGTGGGAAAGTCAAAGGACTGTTGAGAAAAGAAGGAGCACACTTCCAGGGTGGGACATGCATGTGGGGAATGATGAACTATAGGTTGTTAGCTTGAGTTGGCACTTGCGACAGAGTCTTTCCTGTTGTCTATGAGCCTTTAGCTTGGTTAGGAATCCCTTAGCCAGGTGGAGTTTAGTCCCATCTCGGTGGTGACTTACTATTGAGAATGATGAATAATGTGGTCTAAGGATAGGAGGTTCGTGGAAGGTCTGCATGCAGTTGGTGACATTCTTACCAAGATAAGTGCCAATTGTGTGATAAATTTACATGCTGCATTGTTATTTACGTGCTTATTTTTATGGGTTATCATATGTGCAGTTATAACTATGTTTATTTTTATGGGTATTTTCTATATATGTTGCATGTATATGTTTATTGTTATGTCAGTGTGAATCCGTGCATTTACATATGTATTTGGTTGTTTACGTTTTATATATGTGTGTATGTATTTTAATTGCATGAAGTTCGAAAAATTTATGTGGCATAGCTCAGTTGGATACTGGGTATGTTACAATATGTTCTACAGAGAGAACGAAAGAGTTCTTTGGCGTAGCGTGGCCCGACATGGATGGACGAGGACGTTACAAATTGGTATCAGAGCCTCGGTTTTCAACACTGAGCCTGGATGGACCGAGAAAGTTGAGTTGAAGCGAAATGTCAAAGAGGATTTATTTTGAAGTGGCCAAATTTCAGTTTGTAGAGCGTCCATGGTAAAAAGTAACAACAATTGGGCGGAATTGGAGAAAATCCCCAATTTTTGTTGTTAAATTCATGAGAAAATGGAGAAATTCGACCAAGTGATGAGATATTCTCGATTTAATATCTATTCTAGCAAATTCGGATCTAGAATGGGTCAAATTTGAAGTTACAGTGAAGCCATGATAGATGGAGCGAGTTTAGTGGTTACAATTCTCAATTTGCGAATTGATTTTGGATAAATACGTTCCAGAAATGTCAACTTACAATGATTAGTTGTTGCATAGGTTGAACTGGTGTTATCGGGGTGAAATTGAACAAATTTCATGGTTGTAGAATGTCGATGTTAAATTGGGGAAAAAGTTAAGCCAAAAGCCCCAATTTCTGCAACGGAATTCACGAGGAATTGATGTGCATAAAAATGAATGTGCATAGGTGGGCGCACTAAAAATGCATGATGCACAGTGAAAATCTTGTGATAGGTAAAATTTGGCACTGCGTGGTAAGATATTGGTGTGCTGGTGTGCGCGGTAAATTTTGGTGTCGCGCGGATAAATGTTAGTGTGCAGGTGTGTGTGCTAAATTTTGGTGCCGCGCGGAAAAATAATAGTGTGCGGGTGTGCGCGTTAAAGTTTGGTGCCACATGGAAAAATGTTAGTGTGTAGGTGTGCACGCTAAATTTCAGTGTCGCGCGGAAAAATGTTAGAGTGCGGGTGTGCACACTAAATTTTGGCGTCGTGCGGAAAAATGTTAGTGTGTAGGACCGTGCGATAAATTTAGCATTGCGTGGTGTGCACACACATAATAATGATGCGCGTGGTGTGCGCAATGTTGGCAGAGTGTAGATGAGTTTTGTTGGTGCACACACAATGTGGGTATATGTTGTCGCGCGATAGTTTAGTTAGTAGTGCGTGTAGAGTTTTGGTGCATGGTAGAGACGTCCTAAACTCTGGAATGGTGCAACGCATAGAGTACAATGTGAGGGAAATATCAATGTGCGATACAAAAAAATGCCCGCAATAGGTAATAGTGCAAGAACCAAAACTGCGCGCGGTGGATATTGGCGCGCGACATAAAAGTGTTGCGCGCAAGTTATTATCATGACAGAGAAGTGATGCACAATGGTCATAGGTGTGCGAATCATGATTTACCTTGTGATGTTGCTACGCATGGTAAATATGGGTGTATAGGTTGAAATTTGTGTGCGCAAATTCGTTTGAAGGGTGAACAACAACAGAAAACCAACGAATTTCTGCGACGTTTTATATCATTTGAACGACATCTTTTTGCAGCATGTTTTTGAAGGCCTTAACAATGTTTCTAGCTACTCAAAAATCATGAGAACAGATTGTGCCAAGGCACACTCTGTCTCTGCAGCTCAAATAAAAGAGCTCGGAGAGAGATTTCTAATGGTGTAAACCGTTCGTCAAACGAAGCTTTTATGAGAAAGTTACAACACAAACAGTGAAGGGTAAATTTTAAGACCCACATAACTTCAAAGAGCCATAACGTTCTGCTCTAGAATCATATTGAGGTGCAGGAGTAGTCAATGGAAAGATATTGAACCATAGAAGACAGTCCCAGAGATGAATTAAATGTTTGGGCATGTTAAAGATGTTTAATATGGCAAAGAAGGCACCTGTAGCATATTAGTTACAATATGGTATTTTGGTCTGGAATTTCAATAGACTATAACTAGCATCCCAGAACCCAGAAAGAGGAAACCCAATATGTATATGAGGAAACCCAATTGAGCTCCTATGGAAAATCCAATGGAGTAGGTGTGAAATAGCATAATTACAGTGCAGAGTTGCGCCAAGTTGAAGTGTGAACATAAACATTAATGGGAATTGTTTTTAAATAACCCTACATTTTTACTCGAGACTCGGAATTGAGAATGGGAGCAGGTGTTGGAAAGGTATTGGAAAGTGGAATCTAAATATCCACCCAGAAAATTGATCTGAGCATTCAAATTTCTAGGAAATTAGAAGAAATAACTCTGATATATATTATTGAACCAAAATGGTTCATATTTTCATGAAATCGTTGAAACAATTAGCCTGACAAAATTTTGTTGGCTGCACATTTTGTAGAGTCAACAACAACTAGATCAGATCAAGATCAACACAAAATCCATAGTAATGGAAGAGGCACAGAGGAATTACAGTTAGAAGGATGATATTAGAGGGATGGATGTCCATTTGGGCATTGAAGGAACAAACTCCAATGGACATGGAGATGAAAGGAATGAAAACATGAATATGGCAGAAACCATTAAAAAAATGTAGAAGGATGTCCAAAGCCATAAAGCTGATAATGAAAGGCTTATGAAAGCCAAGCAGTAGTAGGATGACTTCAAAATGAAGTTAATGCAGAGCTTGAACCGAATAGAAAATAAGTTGGATAAGGAGAGTGGCTCAAGCAAATCTGGAAGTCACGGGCCTCCTAATGAGAAAAGAAGAACCAGAAGTGTTAGCAGACATCACCACCACTCCCCAAGGAATTCCAATAAGAGAACACACAGTAGCTCAAGTCCATCTCCTATCAGGAAGCACAAGAGTTCTGGGGTGGATGATCTACGAGGAGAAATGAACAAAATCAAACCTCCTACATTTGATGGTGAGCACAAGAAGGATGAAGATGCAGAGACATGGTTGCTAGGCATGAGAAAGTATTTTCAATTGCGTAATTATTATTCTCATGCAGAAGGTAGAATTGCTATCTATCAACTCAAGGGAAAGGCATCCATGTGGTGGGGTTAGCTTGTGCAGGTGCAACACATTAAAGAGAAAAGTGTTACTTGGAGGGAATTCAAGAAGTATTTCGAGAAGAAATACTTGACTAAAAGATATTATGACAAGAAAATGAAAGATTTCTTTGAACTCAATCTTAGGAGTATGATCATTGATAAATATGAGAGAAGGTTTTTAGAACTGTTGAAATATGTTTCTTTCATCAAGGATGAGGCAGTTAAGATTCAGAGGTGTTTGAGTGGATTTCCATCATTCATCAGTGAAAAAATATAGTATGATGATCCCAAGACATTGGAGTAGACAATAAGGCGAGATAAATGCATATATGATCAATAGAAAGCAAGGCCAAGTTTCCAAAAATCTTGGGAAGACGAAAAGAAATTCAAGGTGGATTAGAGGAAGAAGGGATCTAAGCCACCATTCTTCAGAAATAATGCACAGGGACAAAAAACTCCTAGAGAACCCATAACGATTGAAACAAGGGGTCAAAGGCCAAGGAAAGCACCTATTCAATGTTGGAGTTGTAAAGGAGATCACATGTTCAGAGATTGTCCTCATAGAGGTGAAAAAGGGAGGATTGTTCACAATGTACAACAAGATGAAACAGTGGAAGACATGGGCAAAAATGTGCCAAGGATCTATGCAGCCCTAGACAACAAGCAAGCAGAGTATCTCTACATATGATTGAAGTGGAAGGTATGATCAACAACCAAACCATTGCTATTTTAATTGATTCGGGAGATAGTCATAGTTATATAGATCCTAAGATGGTGCAAAGTTTGCATTTACCAAGAAGCAAGCATGGGAAATCTTGGTTGGTGTAGCTGGCTACAGGAGCCAAACAAAAAGTTAATGAGATGGTTAAGTCATGTCTTATGGACATGAATGGGCTAAACACTACGGAAGATTTGAACATCTTGCCTTGGGTTCCTATGACTGTCTAATTGGGATGGATTGTTTGGACCAACATCATGACATCCTAGACTGTCATAACAAGGCCTTTACTTTCTTGGATGAGGAAGGGACCCTAAGGAAGGTGCAGGGAATTCCCAGGGCAATAACCATCCGAGAAATTTCAGCATTGCTGCTGAAGAAATGTTATAGAAAAGGGTGTCAAATATTTGCAGCACATATGGAAGAGACACATAAAGATAAGGTGCCAAATTTGGAAGATTATGCAGCCTTGGAAAATTTTGAATATGTGTTTAGGGAGGTACCAGGACTACCTCCAAAGAGAGATATTGATTTCTCTATAAATTTGATGCCTGGAGCAGCTCCAGTTTCAAAGACTCCTTACATAATGAGTACATCAGAGCTGAAGGAGTTGCAAATGCAACTTGAAGAGATTCTAAATAAGGGGTATATATGCCCAAGTGTGTCACCTTAGGTTGCCCCTATCTTGTTTGTGAAGAAGAAAGATGGAACATTAAGATTGTGCATTGATTTCAAATAGTTGAATAAAGTGACTATTAAGAACAAGTATCCTCTTCCAAGGATTGATGATCTTTTTGATCAATTGAAAGATGCCAAGATATTTTCAAAGATAGATCTCAGGTTAGGATACCATTAGGTAAGGATTAAAGAGGAAGATATCAACAATACCTCCTTCAGGACAAGGTATGGTCATTATGAGTTCACAGTGGTGCCATTTGGGTTGTCAAATGCACCAGTTGTTTTCATGTGCTTAATGAATGGTGTTTTTCGAGAATATTTAGACAAGTTGGTCATTGTCTTTTTGGATGACATTCTTATATATTCCAAGTCAGAAGAAGAGCATGAATATCACGAGGAATTGATGTGCATAAAAATGAATGTGCATAGGTGGGCGCACTAAAAATGCATGATGCGCAGTGAAAATCGTGTGATAGGTAAAATTCGGCACTGCGCGGTAAGATATTGGCGTGCTGGTGTGTGCGGATAAATGTTAGTGTGCAGGTGTGTGCGCTAAATTTTGGTGCCGCGCGGAAAAATAATTTTGTGTGGGTGTGCACACTAAAGTTTGGTGCCGCACGAAAAAATGTTAGTGTGTAGGTGTGCACGCTAAATTTCAGTGCCGCGTGAAAAAATGTTAGAGTGCGGGTGTGCACGCTAAATTTTGGCGCCACGCGGAAAAATGTTAGTGTGCAGGACCGCGCGATAAATTTAGCATTGCGTGGTGTGCACACACATAATAATGACGTGCGTGGTGTGTGCAATGTTGGCAGATTGTAGACGAGTTTTGTTGGTGCGCGCACAATGTGGGTATATGTTGTCGCGCGATAGTTTAGTTAGTGGTGCGTGCAGAGTTTTGGTGCATGGTGGAGACATACTAAACTCTGGCATGGTGCAACGCATAGAGTACAATGCAAGGGAAATATCAATGTGCGATACAAAAAAATGCCCGCAACAGGTAATAGTGCAAGAACCAAAACTGCGCGTGGTGGATATTGGCACGCGACTTAAAAGTGTTGCGCGCAAGTTATTGGCATGACAGAGAAGTGATGCACAATGGTTATAGGTGCACGAAGCATGATTTACCTTGTGATGTTGCTGCACATGGTAAATATGGGTGTATAGGTTGAAATATGTGTGCGCAAAGTTGTTTGAAGGGTGAACAACAACAGAGAATCAACGAATTTCTGCGACGTTTTATATCATTTGAACGACATCTTTTTGCAGCATGTTTTTGAAAGCCTTAACAATGTTTCTAGCTACTCAAAAATCATGAGAACAAAGTGTACCAAGGCACACTCTATCTCTGCAGCTCAAATAAAAGAGCTTGGAGAGAGATTTCTAATGGTGTAAACCATTCGTCAAATGAAGCTTTTATGAGAAAGTTACAACACAAACAGTGAAGGGTAAATTTTAAGACCCATATAACTTCAAAGAGCCATAACGTTCTGCTCCGGAATCATATTGAGGTGCAGGAGTAGTCAATGGAAAGATATTGAACCATAGAAGACAGTCCCAGAGATGAATTAAATGACTGGGCATGTTAAAGATGTTTAATATGGCAAAGAAGGCACCTGTAGCATATTAGTTACAATATGGTATTTTGGTCTGGAATTTCCACAGACTGTAACTAGCATCCCAGAACCCAGAAAGAAGAAACCCAATATGTATATGAGGAAACCCAATTGAGATCCTATGAAAAATCCAATGGAGTAGGTGTGAAATAGCATAATTACAGCGCAGAGTTGCGCCAAGTTGAAGTGTGAACATAAACATTAATGGGAATTGTTTTTAAATAACCCTACCTTTTTACTCGAGACTCGGAATTGAGAATGGGAGTAGGTGTTGGAAAGGTATTGGAAAGTGGAATCTAAATATCCACCCAGAAAATTGATCTGGGCATTCAAATTTCTAGGAAATTAGAAGAAATAACTCTGATATATATTATTGAACCAAAATGGTTCATATTTTCATGAAATCGTTGAAACAATTACCCTGACAAAATTTTGTTGGCTGCACATTTTGCAGAGTCAACAACAACTAGATCAGATCAAGATCAACACAAAATCCATAGTAATAGAAGAGGCACAGAGGAATTACAGTTAGAAGGATGATATTAGAGGGATGGATGTCCATTTGGGCATTGAAGGAACAAACTCCAATGGACATGGAGATGAAAGGAATGAAAACATGAATATGGTAGAAACCATTAAAAATTTGTAGAAGGATGTCCAAAGCCATAAAACTGATAATGAAAGGCTTATGAAAGCCAAGGAGCAGTAGGATGACTTCAACATGAAGTTAATGCAAAGCTTGAACCGAATAGAAAAGAAGTTGGATAAGGAGAGTGGCTCAAGCAAATCTGGAAGTCATGGACCTCCTAATGAGAAAAGAAGAACCAAAAGTGTTAGCAGACATCACCACCACTCCCCAAGGAATTCCAATAAGAGAACACACAACAGCTCAAGTCCATCTCCTGTGAGGAAGCACAAGAGTTCTGGGGTGGATGATCTACGAGGAGAAATGAACAAAATCAAGCCTCCTACATTTGATGGTGAGCACAAGAAGGATGAAGATGTAGAGACATGGTTGCTAGGCATGAGAAAGTATTTTCAATTGCGTAATTATTATTCTCATGCAGAAGGTAGAATTGCTATCTATCAACTCAAGGGAAAGGCATCCATGTGGTGGGGTTAGCTTGTGCAGGTGCAACACATTAAAGAGAAAAGTGTTACTTGGAGGGAATTCAAGAAGTATTTCGAGAAGAAATACTTGACTAAAAGATATTATGACAAGAAAATGAAAGATTTCTTTGAATTCAATCTTAGGAGTATGACCATTGATAAATATGAGAGAAGGTAAATATGTCTCTTTCATCAAGGATGAGGTAGTTAAGATTCATAGGTGTTTGAGTGGATTTCCGTCATTCATCAGTGAAAAAATATAGTATGATGATCCCAAGACATTGGAGTAGACAATAAGGCGAGATAAATGCATATATGATCAATAGAAAGCAAGGCCAAGTTTCCAAAAATCTTGGGAAGAGAAAAAGAAATTCAAGGTGGATTAGAGGAAGAAGGGATCTAAGCCACCATTCTTCAGAAATAATGCACAGGGACAACAAAATCCTAGAGAACCCAGAACAATTGAAACAAGGGGTCAAAGGCCAAGGAAAGCACCTATTCAATGTTGGAGTTGTAAAGGAGATCACATGTTTAGAGACTGTCCTCACAGAGGTGAAAAATGGAGGACTGTTCACAATGTACAACAAGATGAAATAGTGGAAGACATGGGAAAAAATGTGCCAAGGATCTATGCAGCCCTAGACAACAAGCAAGCAGAGTATCAGTCACATATGATTGAAGTGGAAGGTATGATCAACAACCAAACCATTGCTATTTTAATTTATTCGGGAGATAGTCATAGTTATATAGATCCTAAGATGGTGCAAAGTTTTCATTTACCAAGAAGCAAGCATGGGAAATCTTGGTTGGTGTAGCTGGCTACAGGAGACAAAAGAAAAGTTAATGAGATGGTTAAGTCATGTCTTATGGACATGAATGGGCTGAACACCAGGGAAGATTTGAACATCTTGCCTTTGGGTTCCTATGACTGTCTAATTGGGATGGATTGTTTGGACCAACATCATGACATCCTAGACTGTCATAACAAGGCCTTTACTTTCTTGGATGAGGAAGGGACCCTAAGGAAGGTGCAGGGAATTCCCAGGGCAGTAACCATCTGAGAAATTTCAGCATTGCTGCTGAAGAAATGTTATAGAAAAGGGTGTCAAATATTTGCAGCACATATGGAAGAGACACATAAAGATAAGGTGCCAAATTTGGAAGATTATGCAGCCTTGGAAAATTTTGAAGATGTGTTCAGGGAGGTACCAGGACTACCTCCAAAGAGAGATATTGATTTCTCTATAAATTTGATGCCTGGAGCAGCGCCAATTTCAAAGACTCCTTACATAATGAGTACAACAGAGCTGAAGGAGTTGCAAATGAAACTTGAAGAGATTCTAAATAAGGGGTATATATGCCCAAGTGTGTCACCTTGGGGTGCCCCTATCTTGTTTGTGAAGAAGAAAGATGGAACATTAAGATTGTGCATTGATTTCAAATAGTTGAATAAAGTGACTGTTAAGAACAAGTATCCTCGTCCAAGGATTGATGATCTTTTTGATCAATTGAAGGATGCCAAGATATTTTCAAAGATAGATCTCAGGTCAGGATACCATCAGGTAAGGATTAAAGAGGAAGATATCAACAATACCGCCTTCAGGACAAGGTATGGTCATTATGAGTTCACAGTGGTGCCATTTGGGTTGTCAAATGCACCAGTTGTTTTCATGTGCTTAATGAATGGTGTTTTTCGAGAATATTTAGACAAGTTGGTGATTGTCTTTTTGGATGACATTCTTATATATTCCAAGTCAGAAGAAGAGAATGAATATCATTTGAGGATGGTGTTGCAAGTATTAAGGGAGAATCAATTGTATGCCAAATTGAGCAAGTGCTCATTTTATCAGAAGAAAATTCATTATTTGGGGCATATCATTTCAAAGGATGGGATAGTAGTGGATCTTGAGAAGATATAAGCCATTAGAGAATGGTCAGTGCCAAAGAATGTGATAGAGGTCAGATCATTCATGGGCCTTGCAGGCTACTACAGGAGATTTATTGAAGGATTTTCAAAGATTGCACACCTAATCACTTCGTTGCAAAGAAAGGGTATGAAGTTTCAGTGGACATTGGATTGTGAAAAGAGTTTCCAACACTTGAAACAAGTATTAACAAGTGCTCCAATACTAAGGACTGCAGACCCAAATGGAGACTTCATTGTATGCACAGATGAATGTAAAGAGGAACTTGGTGGTGTCCTCAGTCAAAATGGGTTTGTTATATGTTGTGAATCAAGGAAGTTGAAGGAACATGAAAGACACTATGCCACTCATGATTTAGAGTTGGCAGCCATAGTGCATGCCTTGAGGAAATAGAGACACTACCTCATGGGAAAAAGGTTTGAGCTAAGAACAGACCATAATGGTCTGAAATATTTATTTGATCAACCAACTCTAAATGCTAGGAAAACTAGATGGTTAGAATTTATAAGTGAATATGACTTTGATATAAAACATATCAAGGGAAAATAGAACAAAGTGGTTGATGCACTCGGCAGAAGAGTACTTGAATTGCATGCTACAACCATTAGCATGTACCAATCAGATTTGAAAGACAGAATTGCAGAGGCTGCCAAATCAGATTTGCAATACAAGGAATTAGTGGAAAAATTACAAGAAGGTATTTTGTAGCAAAATATTGAGGAATATAAGCTATATAATGATGAAATTCTCATGTACAGGGGAAGAATTTATGTACCAAATTCTCAGGAATTGAAAAATCTGATATTGAGGGAAATGCATAATGTGCCTTATGTTGGGCACCCAGGATATCAGAAAACTATTGCAGTTGTCAAAAGCCAATATTATTGGCTAGGCATGAAGAAAGAGGTTGTTGATTTTATTGCCAGATGTTTGGAATGTCAAAAAATAAAGGCTGCGCATAGACACCCAGCTAGTTTGCTACAACCATTACCCATTGTTGAGTGGAAATGGGAAGTTGTAACAATGGATTTCATCACCAAACTTCCTAGAACAAACAAGAAACATGATTCTATCATGGTAGTGGTGGATAAGATTACTAAAGATGCCCATTTTATTCGAGTTAGGTTCACTCACAAGGCAACGAACATTGCTGATGTTTATATGAAAGAAATTGCTAGATTACATGGCATACCCAAGACAATTGTGTCTGACAGAGATCCAAAATTTACCTCAAAATTTTGGAAGGGATTATTTAATGGATTTGGAACAAATTTGAATTTTAGTACAACTTATCATCCAAAATCAGATGGAAAAACAGAGAGGGTGAATCGAGTGATTGAAGATATGTTGAGGATGTATGTGATGGATAAACCATCAAAATGGGAAGACTACCTACACTTAGTAGAGTTTGCTTATAACAATGGGTACTAAGCATCTCTAAAGATGAGCCCATTTGAGACACTTTATGGCAGAAAGTGCAACACACCAGTAAGCTGGGATAACCCAACAAATAGAGCAGTGGTTGGGCCAGATTTGCTCAGGGAAATGGAGGAGCAAATGATTAAAATAAAACAAAATTTAAAGGCTGCCCAAGATAGGAAGAAAATCTATGCTGATAAGGGAATAACTCACAGGGAATTTAAAGTGGGTGACCATGTATTCTTGAAAGTGAAGGCCAACAGAAGTTCCCTGAAGTTGGGAAACTATTCAAAGTTGGAAGCTTGCTATTGTGGGCCATTTGAAATCCTAGAGAGGATTGGTCCAGAAGATTATATGATTGCATTGCCTGCATCTATGTATGTTCATAATGTATTCCATGTATCATTACTCAAGAAATGTATACCTGATGCTAATCATGTTATTGATTGGAATGTGATTCAGGTGGAGCAAGAAGGTGCTTTTCAAGTGCATCCGGTATGCATTAGGGACCAAAAAATCAAACAGCTCTGGAATCAAGCCATAGGGATTGTAAAGGTCCAATGGATCTGGTACGGTCTTGAGGATGCTACTTGGGAACATGAGGATGCAATGCGGGCAGAATACCCACAACGTTTTGAGGATTTTTAAAATTGTGTTGTATATGGGTACATGATGCACTGAGGACAGTGCATAAATAAGGGGAGGGGATTGTAATATTCCTAGGCCGAACCCAATTGTAATGTAAATGAAAATGTACTTAAGCTGGTGAGTTGTTTGATATCATTGTGTATGAACCTTTCATGACATAGTGCACACATGTACTGCACAGTAAAATGATGAAGTGTGCACATTCTTGGATACTGCGTGCAACAACTTAAGTGCACGAGATTTTGAGGCTAGGGAGCCTTTTGTGTATATGTTGTTTTTTATAGGTTGGTGAGCTAGTTATTATAAGCTAGGATGATTATGTTTTGATTAGGCTGGAGAGCCTAGATGTTAAAGGCCAGTGCGCCTATTTTTGTATATGTCTCATAATTAATATAAAATACATCGTTGCGCATAGACCGACCATGATAAAAGAGATGGGGGACTAAAATCCACTGGTAGGGAAAGGGAGGGGGCCTAAAAGTTAAGAAAAAGGGCTAATCTAGGGAGCTTAAGCCAAAAAAGAGTATTATATTAATATTTCTTAAATCATAAAGTATGGATAATTATTTTATCCTAAGTTCTAAAGTTGGGTACAAATGGGCCAAAGTAGCTCCCAACATGACAAGTGTCAAGTTGGGGACATGCATACATATTGTTGGGATTTAGTTCATTTCTTATCATCTTTTCCATCACTCTTCCCATCATTCATTCCATCATTCAGTCATCTAGTCAATCATCCATGAGCATTCACACATCCATTGAGCTATCTTTTGTATCTTCATGACTGTACCTGAACTTGTATCCATAGCCATTTTTCTTTTCGTGTAGCTGGTTAGCTTGGGAGATGGAATGAAGAAGCGGTTTGTCAGGCCCATGGGATATTGAAGAGGCAGGTTATCAGGCTCATGAGAAATTATCTGGGCAAGAGAATTGTTGGTAATTGATTTCCTGAAGGTGCTAAACTGCAACTACAATGCTCTGAGACTTTCTGTCCGGCCTATTGTTGAAGCCCGGAAAGGAAGTGGGGAAACCAAAGGACTGTTAAGAAGAGAAGGGGCACACTTCCTGGGTGGGACAGGCATGTGGGGAATGTGGGACTGTAGGTTTTTAGTTTAAGTTGGCACCTGAGACAGAGTATTTCCTGTTGTCTATGAGCCTTTAGCCTGGTTAGGAATCCCTTTGCCCGGATGGAGTTTAGTCCTAGCTCGGAGATGACTCACTCTTGAGAGTGATGAACAGTGTGGTCTAAGGCTGGGAGGTTCGTGGAAGGTATGCACGTAGTGGGTGACATTCTTACCAAGATAAGTGCCAATTGTGTCATAAATTTACATGTTGCATTGTTATTTACATGCTTATTTTTATGGGTTATCATATGTGCGGTTATAACTGTGTTTATTTTTATGGGTATTTCCTGTATATGTTGCATATATATGTTTCTGTTATTTCAGTGTGAATCCGTGCATTTACAGATGTATTTGGTTGTTTACTTTTTATATATATATTTTCGCAAGAGTTCTGTGTGTATGTATTTTAATTACATGCAGTTCAAAATATTTATGTGGCATAGCTCAGTTGGATACTGGGTATGTTATACTATGTTCCGCAGAGAGAATGAAAGAGTTCTATGGCATAGCGTGGCCCGACATGGATGGTCGAGGACGTTACATTTACACTCATGCTGAGTGTATTCGCACACCTTGTGACCACTCCTTCTCCTGAGCACTCATTGATCTATGGCTGTTGTACTCCAACTACTCACCTTGGGAGCTCCACGACCTCTCCTTTACTTCAAGAATGCAATTTGTTCTTCTCTTTCATCCCACCTCACTATTTTTTTTCTGTTGCACACTTGCAAACAGTCTTCACATAGAGCGTGAGTACTCTATCTTCTTCTCCTTTTCCTGTTGTCTACAGACAAAAGTCCACTCTTATACCACTTTATGGTATCAGATTAAAAAATTTCTAGGATTTGATACCACTTGATGTAGACCCCACCCACTCCCAAGGTCCGCGCGACCTCCCAGTCTAAGGATCATTCGAACTATGGAGCTGAATTAGCTCTTGAGCCCCTACTGAGCTCTCAAAATCATAAACCACATGCCTTTTTCTTGTTCCCTGTGCCTAAAACCAAGTATGTGAGGGTCCTTATATACCAACAAAGTCTTCCACATGACTCTGGTCCAAAACCGTGGGCCAAACTTCCCTTTTAAATCAAATTTGGGCACTAGCCCCCTTTTTCCACTGGAAATCACATCTGACCGCAAGCTGTGACTAGGTGCGTAGCCAAAACATGCTACTTTAACGCTCTAGAGCTCCGGGCTCCGGAAGGTTTTCACCCAACTACTTCAAAAACCTCCAAACACACTGACTCGTGAACCTCCGAACATAGGGAGGGAATCGACAGTCCCAATTACTTTTTAAGATCTACGACTCGTCGAGATTCCAGGACTCTGGAATTTGGGAGTCCTAACTGCTCCAAGGTGCAATTCCCACGAACGACTGAACGCCAAACTTACAAATATAACAGATGATGTTTTCCATGGATCGATGGTCCATGTTAACTTTGGGCTCCAAGCTTCGAAGCTCTTCCCGTCATAAACTGCACTTCCTCCCGAACTCACGAATTTTGAATTCACAAAAGGAAAGGATCAATGATCTCCGCATCCCTCTCAACGAACAATTGAGATCTACTCTGTGCTCTAGGATTTGGAGATTTTCAAAACATCACACCTCAAATCCCCTGGAGTGCCGAATAGGTGAACTTGCGAAGAGCCTTGATCACCGACTCTCCACTCTCTAGCAACCAAAAATGGAGATCTAATTCAGAATCTTGGGCTTCAGGATTTTCAAGATGTACATATGGATAAGTTTATAGATCACTTAACTCCAAAATGTTGAGGAGTCACGATCTACCGTCCACGCATCCACGCCAACAGATGACTATGATCTATTCTAGGCTTCGGGACTTTGGGTGTTTCTACAACACAACTATTGGAGTTACTTCACACACACCTAGGATTTATTTTTCCTAAGGTTTTTCCTATGTTTATTAGTCATTATTTAGTCTCCTATATTTTAGGAATAATATTCCTCTATGGAGAATATTCTGTTCAGTTTTCACTTCAGTTTGATCAATTGAGTGGAGTCTAGATGCTACATTAGGATTATCACCATGAAACATTGGGATCATCACCATCTAATGCGCATTTTCCTTAGGATCATTACCATACTAGCGCATTACCCATGATTTCCTGATCTCCTCCTCACTTCACTTTGTTTCAATCAGTTAACTGAAGACTGATAGACTAGTTAACTCAGCTAGGTGGCAGTTCACTCCCGTAACTGCCCGAGAGACTAGACTAGGTGGTAGTTTACTCCCTTAACTACCGGTGTGTGTACATATCACTCTAGATCGCCACTATGGTGCATTGGATTCTCCTATAGTGCACATTGGTTGAGTTATACAAAGTATATCATGTGTAAATTATTATTCATTCATTTGGTTAATGAGAATTCTTCCATTCTTTATCTCCTGCTTCTCTTTTATTCTATTTTCTCTGCAAATGTGTATGTCAATTCCTATTTATATCCATTCTATGCAATTCAACACATTTACATGGTGTCAAAGCCGGCAGACTGCTAGGGAAAAGACACACCAAATTATTTTTTCCAGGTACCAAAGATGGAAGACAAAGGAAAAATGGAATTTCCAAAAGAATTCACTCTTACACCTTACAACTTATTTTCATGGAAGGAGAAGATGATAATGCATCTTCGAAGCAGAGGATTGTATAGGTTAACCATGAATGCAAAGGCATAACCAACATAAGCCTTAGAAAAATCCAAGTATCTAAATCGAATGGATGAAGCATTTGGAACGATATGCAGTCTCATTTCTCCTGAACTTCACTTTCACATATCCTCCTGTAAAACCCCCAATGAAGCATGGACCACAATGGAAGGCATTTTTGGAAAACAAGATGAGATGAGGGGACACATGCTTGAGGTGGAATTTTTAACATTGGATCCAAAAAGCTTCGACAATCTCAGAGATTTCTTTACCAAATATATGGATTTGTTGTCGCAACTCAAGGCTTGCGGGGTTGATAATTCTAAGGAGGAGAAACAAATGGTTCTCACTATTCTCTCCAAACTTGGTCCAGAATACTTAGTGTTTGTATCTACATTTCATTTAGTTATATTCGCATATGTATCTACCTAGAAGATGCCCTCTCTTGAGGACTTTATCGAGTCTCTAACACAAGAGCAGAGAAATCTCATAAACATGGGAAAAATAAAAGGCCCAAAGGTGCATACACTTACTGTGAAAGATGGAAACAATCATCAATATCAGAAATCTAAAGATAAATACAAAAATGAAGCACATGCAAATCTGAAGAAGGAAGGGTACTCAAAACCCTTCCACAATGCTTCCAAATCCAAAGGTGAAAAGGGAAGAAAAGGGGAGAAATGCTCTTACTGCCATAAAGGATTCCATCTAGAATCTGCATGTATGCAGAAAAAGATAGATCTAATGACCCAAATACTTCAGTAAAACAACCTTGGAGATCGCATACCCGAGGGTGCTAAGAAGAATAAGCCAGAAGATCAGAATCCCAAGAAAGAAAATTCTAGCCATGCTTTGATTGCCATCAACTCATCTCCCGACACTTGGATCGTAGATTCAGGAACATCACACCACATGGCTGCCAAAAAAGAGGTATAATTAATTGGATGCATGCAAAGGTCCTCCTATTATTATGTGGGACAACTCTCCAGTCGAGGTCACCGACAAAGGAAGGATTGAACTCACAAATGGAAGCTTCGAGAATGTGCTGCATATTCCCAAAATTTCTGTCAATCTTCTCTCCATGTATCTAATGAATAACTCCAGCACCGAAAAGAGAGTCATATTCACACCCTATGAAATGGATGTCTATGACATGTAAACCAATTCCAGGGTTGCTACCGGTGAGGTAAATCATCAATCTAGACTCTACACATTTTCTGAATTTATTAAACCAGATTTTGCATTACTGCTTACCCATGATGATGAAAGCAGTAGGATATGGTACAAAAAGTTTGGGATTTTAAATTTCATATATATGCAACAACTTATCAAGTAGGGAATGGTTGATGGTCTACAAACATCCACTTCTCCAAAGGAATTTGTGAAGGATGTGTTCTTGGAAAACACCCTCAAGAGAAATTCGACAAAGGAAAGACTCAAAGAGCTTCCTCTCCTTTAGATCTAATCCATAGTGACCTCATGGGACCTTTTCCACATCCATCAATCAACAAAGAAATGTACGTGCTCATTTTTGTTGATGATTTCTCACACTTCACATGGATTTTCTTTCTTAGGCAAACATTAGAGGTCTTTCAACACCTCAAAGATTTCAAATCCCTTTTGGAGACACAGTCAGGAAAGAAAATAAAAATCCTTTGAACTGATAATGGGGGAGAGTATATCAACCATGAGATCTAGAATATTTTTCATGATGCAAGGATTCATTTGTAGCACACGGTTCCCTATAATCCATAGAAAAATGGAGTTTCTAAGCGGAAAAATAGATCTCTAAAAGAGATGGCATCTTGCATGCTACATGCAAAGTCACTTCCACAGAGATTATGGGTCGAAGCACTTAATTTTGCAACCTAAATCAAAAACATATCTCCCCATAGATATGTCAAGGATAAGACCCCCTACGAGGCTTGGAGCGGCCTCAAACCAAAAGTGACCCACTTTCATATTTTCAGTTCATGTGCATGGGCCCGGATTCCCTCTGAAAAGAGGAAGGCACTTGATCCAGAGAACATAGAGTGTATCTTTGTTGGATACCCTGACGGTTTGAAGGGATACAAACTTATTGATCTTTCCTTGGACTGGCTCATCATTGAGCGAAGTGTCCAATTCGAGGAAAGTGTTTCGCGTGTACCTCAACAACTGCATACAGACACCTTTGTTCTTCCACCTGTTATAGATGATGAGCATGCACATGCTGAATCTTCTTCAAATGAGAGTTCTAATTCAAAGGATTCAAATGATCTAGATACAGAGTCAGTATAGTCAGATGCAGAGTTAGTGCATGTAGATGTAGATGTAGAGCCAGAGACAAGGCCTAAGTGGGCTCATACTACTCTTCAAGATGCAGGGGATCTTGTTGGGGATCTAGATGATAATAGGAGGACTCGATCTGATTTCTAGGAGCCTCCTCTTTCACCCACTGCCATTTAACTGTTACCACCCAGACATCTTTTCTTGGTTCATTCTTCAGATCCACAGTATTATGGAGAGGCTACTGGAAATCCCTTTTGGGAATCGTCCATGCAGGAGTACAACTCCCTTCTCGAGAACCTGACTTGGGATCTGGTTCCCCTTCCTTCGGGAAGGAAACTTGTCAGGTGCAGATGGGTCTATAGGACCAAGAGCGTAGCGGATGGACAGAATAGAAGATACAAAGCCAGGCTAGTTGCTAAAGGATTTCAACAAGTGCATGGCATTAACTATGATGAGACCTTTGCTCCAGTAGCGAAGATGGATTCAATACATTTGGAACTTGCCATTGTGGAAACCAAGGGATGGGAAGTCCATCAGATGGACGTGAAGAATGCATTTCCTCACAACAATCTCTCTGAGGAGATCCATATGGAGAAACCCCAGGGATTTATGCAGGATTCATCTTTGGTCTGTCGACTGAAGAAATCTCTTTATGGCCTCAAGCAGGCTCTGAGGGCATGGTATGCTAAGATGGACTCCTACCTACTGTCACATAACTTTGTACATTGTAAATCAGACCTGAATGTTTACATGCTCGGGATTACTGATTCACTTCTACTCCTATTTCGGTATGTTGATGGCTTGTTGATCACTGGTTGCTCGAATTCAACGATTGTTGTAGTCAAGAGGATTCTACATAATAGGTTCTTGATTATGGGCATGGTTCTACTACATTTATTCCTTGGACTCGATATCAGTCAGGATGCATCAGGCATCAAATTGTCTTAGGCCAAGTATGCACAAGATATCCTTGAGATATTTCACATGATAGACTCCAAGTCTACCCCGAATAATTTCCTATCAAGAGTCAGAATTTAGGATGGTAGGGACACTCCACGGGTTGATATCACAGTATATAGACAACTAGTGGGGAGCTTGTTGTATCTCACACACTCCACACCAGACCTCTCGTATGCAGTTGGCGCAGTCTCCAGTTTCATGTAGGAGACGCATGAGCTACATTAGAAGGTTGAAAAGTGTATCCTTTGATATGTATAGGGAACCATCACCTTTGGGATTCACTATTCAATAGAATCTACATTGGACCTCATTGGGTTCACTGATTCTGATTGGGCTAGTGACAACACTGATCGAAATTCCACATTTGGTTAGTCACTCAGTCTTCGTTCTGGGCCTATCTGTTGGTCGAGAAAGAAGTAGGCTGGTACTTCTCTATCTTCAGTTGAGGCATAGTACATAGGGGTAGTTAACATAACCATTCAGGCTATGTAGCTACAACATTTTCTCACTGAGTTAGGCATTCAGTTTCATCAGTCAATCGTCATTTGGTGTGACAACCAGAGCACTCTGAAGTTCTGTAAATATCCATTTTAGAGGTAGTGGACAAAGCACATAGAGATCCACATGCACTACATCCGAGACTTAGTACACGAGGGGATCATTGACCTACAGTTCTTTCCTTCCGCAGAATAGACTGCAGACATCTTCACCAAGACCTTCACTGAGTAGAAGTTCCATTCTTTGCACAGTCATCTTGGAGTGAAGGACACAGTTTCCTAGCAACTGTCAGTTCTTATTTTTACATACATTGTACCTTGATGGGGGGGGTTTCCCATGATGTTTTCCCTCTTTCCTCACTTTATTTTAGTGTATCTTTTGTATTTGGGTACCTAACATGGCCTTGTTTCCTGGACCCATTCTTTATTTTCACCATAGTGATGTTCAGAGGGGGTGTTGGAGTTACTTCACACACACCTAGGATTTATTTTTCCTAAGGTTTTTCCTATGTTTATTAGTCATTATTTAGTCTCCTATATTTTAGGAAGAATATTCCTCTAGGGATAATATTCTATTCAGTTTTCACTTTAGTTTGATCAATTGAGTGGAGTCTAGATGCTGCATTGGGATTATCACCATGCAACATTGGGATCATCACCATCTAATGCAAATTTTTCTTGGGATCATCACTAGACTAGCGCATTACCCATGATTCCCTGATCTCCTCCTCACTTCACTTTGTTTCAGTTAGTTAACTTAATACTGATAGACTAGTTAACTCAACTAGGTGGCAGTTTACTCCCATAACTACCCGAGAGACTAGACTAGGTGGCAGTTTAGTCCCCTAACTTCTAGTGTGTGTCCATATCAGTCTAGACCACCACTATGGTGCATTGGCTTCTCCTCCAATGCACATTTTTTTATTTATACAGATCATATCATGTATAAATTATCATTCATTCATTTGGTTAATGAGAATTCTTCCATTCTTTCTCTCCTTCTTCTCTTTTATTCTATTTTCTCTGCAATTGTGTATGTCAATTCCTAGCTAGATCTATTCTATGCAGGTTCAACACATTTACAACAACCCCTTACAACCTCTAAACTCTGAACTGGCGGAGGTAAGATATTCTCTCCACGTGTCCCTCCTCAACCGATGGTTGAGATTAACTCCAACCTTCGGGCCTTTGGGACTTGTCAAACTAAAGCAATTTACACCTTCGGTCTTTTGGAGTACCAAATATTTGGCCCATGAGATCTAGTGCCATGTGTCTCCTTGCGCCAAGGGCTACAATTCGCTCTGGCATTCAGAGCTTCGAGAATCCTTGACTCCAAATGATTTATACCTCGACTCCTCCGTAGTGCTAAGTATCTGGACCACAGTATTTAGTGCAATGTGTCCCCTCCTGTCAATGGATGAGATTTACTCTTCTCTTAGGATCTTCAGGAATCTTCGACACTCCACACCTCTATTATTCCAGATAGCTGGGCTTCCAGACTACCCCTGATTTGTTGACACATGTCCTTTCTGACGAACAATGAAAATTCACTTTGGTTCCTCAGGACTTCGGGAAAATTGTATCCTTTACACCCAACACATGAAAATGTCCGAACTCACGAAGTCCGAAGGACTTCCAGGGTTAAAACCCATGCTACTTAACTAGATCTAACGATCTTCGATCGTTGCACTCAGATCTGAAAACTGATATTTGTTCTCCCTTCGTGCTCACTCCTCCTCCTATATGGACTTAGATCTAATAGTCCAGATTTCTTCCTACAACCAATCTGACAATTGTTATAGCTCCTCCTCCTCTGCTGCAACTTAACCTTCCATCTAATGGAGGATTTCTTCGATCTTTTAAACATCTCAGTATTTGACTACGCTTTCCTTCCAAACGAAGGATTTATCTATATGTATCAAAGGCTTAACCTTTGAATTCTTCCTCCGCAATCATGACTGCTTGGTCTCTGCCTATGTTGTACCTTCTGAGATTTCAAATCTTTCAAGTTTTTCAAAGGGACTTGGACCTTTTCTTCTTCAACGAATCTTTCTGCCCTCCTTGAAACAAATACACTCTTTCTCTTGAGCTTAGACACTTTAAAATCCTTGGCCTCTAACACACTCCTTGCACTTGTTTTCTTCATCTTGACTAACACTTAACGAAGTGTCGCCGATGTGCACTCCTTGCACCTTCTACTCTACATAAACTTACACTATATCTCGTGAGCTTAACTTTCCAGTGTACCCACTTTGAAACCTTCTCCCATAACTCAAAATAGATTTCTTGCACGCTACTTATGCTAGCTCCTTAGAGTGTTCAGTAACTATGATGTGCACTTCCTTGAAAAGTTTTCCCTTCTGAGTTTAAGACTTGTTCTAGTTTTCCCACCTGGCGCACTCTTCCTGAAATCGAAACAGAGTTCCTACGCATTCCTTGCGTTGACTTCACAGATTTTTTCAACAACTCTAGTGTGCACTCCTTGCACTAGCCTCGAGAGCCTAGAACACTCAGAATCTCACACAAAGATAGATATTTCTATCTATTCCTGCAAAGGAAAAACATACATACATACATCCTTGGAATTCATACATATGCACAGTAAACATTCAAACACATTCAAAAAAGTCATAGAGCATAAACATAGAAAACTCATATGCAGGGAAATTTGCTTTTTTTATTAATCTGAATGGTTTTTTATACTATGTACAAAACTAGACTGCAATTGAGTCTCAGTTCTTCCTCTCGTCTCTGTAAATTCTAACCTTGTACAATGTCTACTGTAAACAGATATTCAGAAAAGAACAAAAAAGATACAATGGAAAGTACAAACATTACACAGAGATTTTTCCCCTGGAAACCCAAACCAAGAAAACCAACATATATTATATTCATTCATTGTGTTACATTGTTTACAATACAATATACATATAGGAGCCAACGACATCCAAAACCCTAACCCAATGACCTGGATTAGTCCAAAACCCTAATTCCTTAACCGGAAATAGAAAACCATCGACAAAAACCATGTGCCGAAAAAAAAACCACCTAAATACATGACACGTTTCTCGAGGTAGGTGTCACGTTTCCCGAGGCAAATTTTTTTTTTCTCCTTCCTCATACACCCTACTCAAATTCAATTTATAAATCAGATTCATTGCCTCATTTATCCTTTATCCTCTAGAGAGTTCTATTGGCCAGTAAATGTTTTCATTCGTTTTCAGAATTTTGAATCCATAGCCCTGAGTGTCCTCCTCTTCTTAACCAACAAATTTTATTAAAAAACCCAAAGCAAACTAAATTTAGCCACCAATTTCCAAAGAAATATCAAGTGACATGAGAGATCCCTCTCTGAGTTAAGAAGGCTAGTGCTTCAACTCTAAAGTAGGTTGAAACGGTTACCTCTGTCATTTGTCTATCAGTCGAAAAAAACTAACGGAGTGATAACAGACCTGAGATTCTATGTGCCCTCCTATTGGAATGCCTTTGAGAGTGGTGGTGGTGCCTACTGACACTCCTTGATCTTCTTTTCTCATCAGGGGACTTTTGACTTCCTGACTTGCTGGAGCCACTCTCCTTGTCTAACTTCTTCTCAATTTTATCCAGGATTTTCATTAACTTCATGTTGAACTCTTCCTGTTACTCTTTGGCCTTCACAAGTCTTTCATTATCACCTTTGTGGCTCTGGACATCTGCTTGCAATTTTCTGATGGTCTGCACCAAATTGATGTCTTCATCCTTTCCTTCTCCATGTCCATTGGAATTTGTTCCTTCAATTCCCAGATGGACATTCATTCCTCTAACCTCGTCTTCCCGATTGTAAGCCTCTTGTGCATCCTCCATCACTCTGCACTCTAGGAATATTTTTTTGTTTTGTTTTGGAAGATGAAAAATATGTAAAAGTGTGCAGCCAAAAAAACTCATGTCACGCTAACTATCTGAACAAAACCATGAAAACATGTACAATTCTGGTTTATAAATGATCATAATTCATTATGTTGTATTTATGAGAAATTTTATTGTCCATAGAAAATTTCTGGGTGAACATTTGTCCTCTACTATTCCATACATTTCCAACGACTACTCCCTTGCTCAATTCTGAGCTTTGAGCAGGAAGTTATGACTATTTGATCATTTTGTCCCTTTTATGTTCTTTAACAAAAAAAAATCGGGCACTAGCCCCTTCCCTTCAGCCACCAAATTCATGTGACCAAGAGTCGTGACTAGGTGCTAATCATTAGGAACTTATCATGTGCTTCGAGCCTCCAGGGATCTGGAAATTCGAGGCTTCAGAGGATCTTCCTCCATTACTATACATTTTCCCTGAATGCCGATTCTCCAAATACTTGGAGGACATACATATCTAAGGTCCTCCTACCTTGCTTAGATATATGGTGGATAGGAGCTCCGAGATTCTGGGCTTCAATAATTTCCAAAAAACTTCACTACCAATCTCTTGAAGTGTCGACCCACCGAAGATCCCCTCTCTTGCCTCCACGTGTCATTTATGATCAACAATCACGATGGACTCCGGCCTTCGGGCCTCTGAAACTCCTTCGACCACAACTTCTTATGCCTTGAATTCTCCAGACCACGGGATGTACCACTGTGTGTCCCCTCCTGATGGACGGTGAGGATTTACTCCGCTCTTCGGAGCTTCATGATGCTTCATACTTAACAATTATTTACCAAGTTCCTCCGTAGTGCCAAGTCTCTGGACTGTAGGATCTGACACCACGTGGAAGAACACTAGAAGCAGCCATGTGGCCCTATCTGAGGGGTGACACGTGTCAAGCTATACCTGCCAAATCATCCTTTAAAAAGATCAAAACACACTGACACGTGGCATGCATCATGTGTGTCCACATCACCCTCAAGTGACATCACTGTCACGTAACTTCGGGACTACGGGACTTTGGAGGTCCGAAAGTTCTTCCAACATTTTTCCATGAACGTCGAAGTCTCAAACTTCTTAACCGTCTGGGGCCCATGAAGTACAACTGTCACTAATCAAAGTTCCGGACTTTGGGACTTCAACGATTTATCCATCGTGCAACCTCCAACGGATTTCCCCAAACTTTGAAACATAAGATAAATATGGTTGTTCTCCTCCTCCCGAGTGATCTATGACTAAGAATCACTTCGGGAATTCATAGGATTCAGCTGTTTAACAACTCACAACCTCCAAAATGTCGAACTTTGCTTAATCTTAGGACATGTGTCCCTGGGAAATGGACGGTCTGGATTAGTTCCAGACTTTAAGACTTCGATAGTATTCTCTTCTTATAGTTTTAAAATGACTGGAGGGGCGAAGTCTGAAGGAATTTGGTTCTTAACCTCTGCGCATCTTCTCCGGATCTAATGGATGTGAGGGGTCTATCTCCCTCTGAACAGATCCAACAACCCAAATTTAACTTTGTGCCCTGTTATTGCACAATTTTTACTTTGATTAAAGGAAAGGGTAATGGAGAGAAAATTGGCCTAACATGAGGTTATCCTATCACTGTAACCTCAATAGGATGCCTCTTTATATTTAGGGTTGAAGGCCCAGGGGAGACATCCTCGATGACCTGGGGGTTTGATAAGGAAAGGTTAATATATCTATTAAAAGGTCCCCTCTCATAAGTCACCATTGATTAGAGAGTCTGGGGGTTTTAACCAATGAAATGGTAAAATGTCAAGATGTACCTTCCCAGAATAAAGCAACAAGAAAATATATCTTCGCAAGTACAACTTACTGTTAGTACTTTGTAATACCACAGACTTTATCAATAAAATAAATTGGCTGATATAATGGTGAAGTGAACAAAAATTTATAGCAACAATATTTATAAGACAATACTTCACAAAAATTGCCTTAAAATGGCTTCAAAATGACCAAGAATAATCACTTATTAACATCGAATTACTAGCATTTTTCAGAAGCAAGTAAGGCAATGCATTAATCAGCCTTTTCAACTGCTTTTAGATACTTTTAGTGCTGCAAAACATGGTTGTAGCTTACTTTAGTAATAACAACAACAAAGTTAGTAGGTTAGGCTATTCTAATGTTAGAAGTGGTTAGTAGAAGGCTTAAGGTGTAGGTTTTGATAATTTTTTTGGTCAATCACTCAATAGGAAGTTTTAGATCAATTCTTTTAGGGAAAATGGAGTCTATTAGGTGGCATAAAATGCTGAAGGAAATGATGATAGTAGGAGAGCCAAAGACAAGAGAGATTAATATTTGAAGTGTCGGTAACCCAAGGCTTCATCTACCAAACCCTAAGGGGAAAATAACTACTAAGATGTAGGTAACCCTAGGAATTAGTAAATTTTCCTCCCTCTTTAACTCAAAGATGAAGCAAATGACGACTTGGATGAAGCAAGAATTCTAGGGTGTTGCAATGGCAAGGCCTCTAGCAAAAGCTTCAAGGAAAATCAACTTCTTGGAAAAATCTAGTAGATAAAAGCTTTTAAAGCAAGGACAATAACATGTGCTTGGATTCCTAGGGTTTCAAGCTAGCAATTTCATAATCTAAATGTAAACGCAAGATAAACATAACCATAACCATTCAATTAAGAAGAATTGCAGAAATCTTACTTACATTCATCAAGAATCATCAAGCATAAACTCTGGTTGAACACTTCCACCAAGAAAATTGCCAAAATAGTCCAAGATTAGCCTCCTCCAACAAGTGCACACTAAATTTCAGTCAAATAGCCCTAAGTAGGGCGCAAATTTCAGACCTCACTAAGTGTGAGCGAAAGATTATGAAAAATACAAGGGTAAAAAGCCTTATTTATACAATATCAATGACCAGAATTAGGTCAAAAAGGTTGACATGGCCAGTTACATGTAATATCCAATTTTTACATTAAATGACATAATAAACCCCTAAATCAAGTAGAAAAGGTGATTTCATGCCCTTTTAGGGTGACGTTAGGCCTCCTTGGGCCTTTGGATCAAACCACATGTGCCACTTGGCACACAACTACCTCCAAAGAGTCCAAAACACTAGGTGACGTCATGGGTCACATGGTTGATGTCATGGGACTTCCAAGGCCTACATCATGGTGAGAAGGGAAAGACCCCCCTGGGTCTAGGCCTACCAGTCTGTCTCTGGTGGAATGTCCTCATCTCTCTCTAGTGCAAACCTCTGATCTGTCTCTGCCCCTGGCTGAGGGCTCAACATCCATCTGGTGGGATTTTATCCCTATGGAGGTCCAAACTAATCATCTCCCCATGTGTACCTGTCTGTCGAGTGTGTCCCTGCAACAACAAAAGTACGCCCTCCATGGCATCACAAGTCACAAGGATCATAGCAATTTCAATCACATATAATAATAAAGTTATTCAAACATGTGCATGGAACCCCCTTTCATAGACAAGTGCTCAAAGACGTTATGTTATTCGACAAGCTAGGTTTGGAGGGGATGCTAGGATGTCCTATTGGGCTGGTTCTCATTGGATGTGGGTTGTTTCCAGGTGAAGACAAATCCAGGCCATGTAAGTGGATGACGTGGTAAAGGATGCCTAGGCAATGGGTGCAGTGATGATAGGGGAATGTATGGATTACCTGTGGGTTCCTTTGAAGAGGGTGAGATGCACCTTGTCATGGATGCAAATGTTTCCAAGCCCATTCATGCCTTTTATCTTTTTTATCTTATTGATTTTTCTTTCAAGATACTATTTAGGGGACACTTCCCTGGCGTGGTGACCAGTGGTGACAATGTTACCCACAAGAATTTCACAGAAATGAGAAGGTTGGCTCGTGATGAGGACCCCTTTATCTTGGCTATGCCACCAAGAGCCACTACCTTGGCGTGGTGACCAGTTGAATGGTAGTGTCATGCCACTACATTCCCATGGACCTAATAGATTGGCTCATGATGAGACGCTCGTGATGAGACCCCCTATCCTCCAACTAGGTCTTGATTTATTATTTTTTTGTGGGTCCCTTTGTTTCTTGCTGAGAAGCCTTTTATTGCTTTCTCGGGGATCCCTGGGCAAAGCATCTAAAGGTTTCATTCTTTTGGATTTTATCTTTTGCCAACTAATTTTACCCTCTAGGCATTTAGCCCCTTCTTCCCACAAGATAAGGTACAACCCTTTGCTAGCTTCGAAAATCCAATGCCCATACCAGTGTATGGGATGGATGAGAGGGAAATAGATGAAAAGTGGTAAGTATGGTGGGAACAGACGATGAACTTTCATGAACCCCCGGCCCAGTGGAAAATCAAACCCTGTGGGAACCATCTTACTAGGGAATCCTGTCATTCCCCCTAGGTGTGGACAAGTGGAAAGGAATAAGGTCCAAGCACACGTTAGAAGTAAAAGAATTAAATGCACACATTCAAATGTTTTGAGAATCAGAGTGACACATACCATGATACCTGGACTCATTACCTCATGGAGAAAGACCCGTTGTTGCTGAAGGACCAGGTCGATGGGATGGATGTTGTTGTTGCTGACAAGGTGGAGGCGTTGAAGAAGAAGAAGGAAGGGCCCTCCAGGGCCAGGCTCAAGTCGATCTGGCTCTCGATACTTCATGTCTATGACATGTGGGCCTCGATACATAATATCCTTAGTTATCCCTAGGCTAGGGGATAACATCTGGCTCCAACTCAGGGACATGTGCTCATGGTAGAGCGAATGAGAACCTCAACTTCTCTGGCATAACCTGTGACCCGCTTGATCGAAGCATAAGACTATTAGTAATCATTTGGGGTGGTGATATCACCCCTGACTCATATATAGTATAGAAAATGAAAGCAAACATATATACAAATGGGAACACAACTACTCTAACAAGAAATGCAGATGATATATACAATGAATGAAAATGCCTACATACTTACCTCTACTTACCTGTTGGATGAATGCTAGGTGTAGTCAAATAGCTAGTGAAACCACCCTAGCAATGTCCCACAATACATGCCTATGTGCTTCATCATAAACCAAAGCAGTGATAAGTTAAGCACAAAAACAACATGAGTTAGAAAATGTATTCTATCATTGGGAATTGTAAGGTCTAGCTCATGGAGGAGGGTGGGAGGGACGAAATGACTCCAAGTCATTCTCTAAGGAAAGTGCTCAATCCATTTCAGGAAGGGATCATGAAAAGTCCAAGGTTCAAAAGATTGAATCAAAGGGTCTAAAACATGGCTACCTTGGACGTCTTTACAATCTGAGGCCTGAGAAAGGATTGGCAAGGACCTAGAAGATGACTGACAAACTCTTAAGGGAAGGTTGAAAAATTGAGATGACAAACTTCTTCTTGAGGTATTCAACCTTCCCTTGAACTTGAGGGTTTTCCTCAGAGGAAACTTAATACAAAACGCATACTTCCCAACTACACCTTTAATGACACAACAAGATAAAGTAATCGAAGGTGGCTGGAGAACGTTATCACAAGGATCATTCTTTGTGAAAATGATGTCCTTACTCTTATCAAGATCTAAGCACAACGGTGGTTGATAATCTTCTTCATGGAATAAATCCAAGTGCTCAGAGGAATAATCATCAAAATCCTCAAGGTATGACCAAAAGTCATTAGGAGAATATAGAACTAGGTCATCCTTGGGTGTCTGAAATAGGTTTGTAACAATATCATGTCCTTCTTGCCAAATGTCAAGTTTATTAGTAACTTCATGTGATAAAGGTAAATGAAACTTTTGAAAACGACCCTCAATGTCGTAAATGTGATCTCCATCATATCCAATCACATCCCATTTACGCTTCCCGACATGTATGAATTCATCAATATTATCAACAAAGTCATCATCTTCATCATAACATGAAGGGGTTAAAACATCCAAGGGCTCATTTAGCACCTCCTCACTTTCCAAATCATAAAGTAAAGAATCATCAAAATTTTGGAAAGGAAGGTAACTTACCATGTTTATTTATGCTTGTGCAGGAGCTTCGAGGACTTGGGTGTCTTCATCAAATGAAACATCATGCATCATCTTCTCATCCTCATGACTTACCCCTACATCTTCAACTATACAACAAGGAGGATCTACCTTGAGAGAGGATTCCACTTCTCCTTCACTCTCTGACTCATAGAACAAGGTATTATCAAAATCCTGAAAAGGAAAGTAACTAACCTCATCTTCTTCTTCTTTTGCAGGACAAATGGAATTTTGGATGGCTTCATCAGGGGGATGAGGACACATCAACACTTCATCATCGTGTTGGACATTTTCAGGTTCTTTCTCTTCAACCATGTCTTCATCCTCCTTGGAAGAAGAATGAGGAATCCCATGTTCCTCCTCATATGACTGGGAAACCTCATTAGAACCCTTTTCCTCAACCTCTTGTTGACTGATGTCTTGTTCTAAATATTCTGGAGTTTCTTCAATAGATGTTTTGAGGGAAGGTACTCCTTTGGGCTCACAAAACTTGACTTCTCGAACAAAGGATTGTTCTCCTTTGGATGAGGGGATTTTGGCTTCTACTTCTGTGGCTATGTCAAAAGCTTCTTAGATTTTCCTTGGCTTCACTATATTGAGGAAAAATTTCAATTGTCTAGAGAATGCCTTGGTGTAGAGAAAGGTGAGTAAACTACTCGAAGGATGATGGCTCACTGGGATTTGTTGTACTATCCTCTCAAATTTATCATGGAATTCTCGAAAAGTTTCATTCTCAGCCTTTGTGAGGCCATTAAGTCTCATTAGTAATATGTTGGGATTCACCTTAATACTCCATCTTTTGAGGAACACTTCCTCCAATTTATCCATAGATGTGATACTAGCGTTGGAGAGGTTATTATACCATCTCTGAGCCTTACCATGGAGAGTGGCAGAGAAAATCTTCATTGCTAGATCTTCAACACCATCACTAATAGGGTGGAGTTGAAAGAAGGCCCAAAAGTTACTCATATGGTCTTCAACGTTTTCCTCATCACTACCAGTGAATCTTGGGAGCCATTTTTCATACCTTAGAGGCATTCGTCGTGGGTAACACAAAATTCTACTCATGTCTAAGGGTTTAAAATTACCCGGGTCCCATTGAGAAGCCATGGTCGGCTTTATCATTAGTGGAGTCGCCAGATAATCCTTCTAGGGATGATCAAAAGGAAAAGATGAGATCACCCTCAGTGGAGTCGCCAGGTAATCCTTCTAGGCATCATCAAAAGGAAAAGATGAGATCACCCTCAGTGGAGTCGCCAGGTAAGCTTTGTAAAATAAAGGCTTTGAAGGTAAAGCTTACTGAAAAAGTGTCATTGAGGAAAATTGACTTGGTGTTCCTCGAAAACGGCACCAAAATGTTATCACGCAATTTGTACTTTGATCAAAGGAAAGGGTAATGGAGATCAAATTGGCGTAACATGAGGTTATCCTATCACTACCACTTCAATAGGATGTCTCTTTCTATTTAGGGTCGAAGACTCCCCGATGACCTGAGGTTTGAGAAGGCAAGGTTAAGATATCTATTAAAAGGTTATTTTAAGTAAGTGTATAAATATCTCTTAATGTTTTATTAAATATTAAAATATTTTTATTAAATATTTATCATATTTAATTTTACTATATAAAAAAATGTTAGAATTAATGATTAATTTAGAGTTGGTTTTGGTTTTTTGGAGTTGTTGAGATATTCTCTCAACCTCCATAACTAAGTTTAGAATAAGTTGGATCTGACTTCAACTATATATATATGTTGTAATTGAGATTCAATATAATACAAATCATTATTGTGTGTTGTGTGCAAGCTCTCTTTGCTCTCTCATTTTCTTAATATGGTATCAGAGCTTGGCTGGGCTTAATCCCTCACGGGAATGCCCAGGAAGATGTGAGAGTGTGAGCTGTAATATTCTTTAGAGTGTAGGAGTAGGATTCCGTGTGAAGTTTTTTGTGTGTCGAGTGTTGTGTGTTGTGCTGAAGAATAAGGAAGTTGCCCACCATCTGTTAGGCGATTTGTGATATAGATCGTTTTCTGGTTTGATTTTCCATCGTTTATCAAGTCTGAAACGCGATCAAAAGCTATGCTAGAAGATTTAAAATCGTGCCGCAAGAAGGAACCGTCGACTTCATATCTGTTGGAAGCAGCGATTTCCGAGTAACTGTAGAGAGTTTAGATTGCTATTTAAACAGCAGACTACGTGGACAGATCCATGAAGTATTCAGCTTCCTACCTCCAACGAGAAAGAAATAGAAACAATAGTGACATGCCTTGCATGTAGATCTTTGGAATAATCGCCAAGGAAGAGGGTATCTAACAGGCGAGGTGGTAGCTGTGGCGCAGGCAATCACAATGGATATGCACGATTCAAAGGAGGAGTTATCGGTGGTGTGTTATTTATATTGTATATCCAAAGCAAGAGGGGGAAATTGAACAGGCTCAGCTCAGTGTGTATAGTTGTTCATGTAGTTCCATTTGTGGATCTGGGAAGGATCCCTCACTAGCCGTTGAAGATGAGAGTAGTGGGCTAATGAGGTTACGCGACATAGTGTGGTCCAGTAATTGACTTCGGAGATCCTTGATTCTCAAGAGTTCAGGAGTGGAATTGGAGAATTCAGCTCAGGAACTACTATGACAGCTTAATAGAGTTTGTGGCCTGCAAGATGCTACCCAACAAAGATTCAGACAGAGATCTATGTTGTGATTTGAAGAGTTGTAATATGTGGTTTATTTGTAATGTAATCATTAAGGGAGGGTGTTAGAATTAATGATTAATTTAGAGTTGGTTTTGGTTTGTTGGAGTTGTTGAGATATTCTCTCAACCTCCATAACTAAGTTTAGAATAAGTTGGATCTGACTCCAACTATATATATATGTTGTAATTGAGATTCAATATAATACAAATCATTATTGTGTGTTGTGTGCAAGCTCTCTCTGCTCTCTCATTTTCTTAATAAAAAAAATGCCATTAAAATTTTGAAATTAAAATGGAAGCAAAACGGAGAAGAAAGTATTTTTTTTCAACATCCAACAAACAAAAACCATCCAACTTTAACACTTGGAATGAATTAATTAAATTGCCCACTTGGAAGAGATTCGACTGGTTTTCTCTACACAAAGAGATCGTTTTGTCTACTTATCACTACAGTACAAAACTCTACAATAAAACCATCTTTAACACCAGACACAAAGGAATGCGTGCTTCAAGGTACCGGCGCTTTTATTGATTTATATAATAGATTAACACTAGTGCAAGAAGCTAATAGCTATCCGTACAATAGATAAATAAAGACCGAATATCAAAACAGCGCCTAGGCTTGAGTAACGATGGCTGCTTGTGTAGCAAGGGCTGCAACTTTTCTTTCAAGTTCATTTTTCTTTGCACCAACAATCTTGTCAACAGCCTTCCCACCCCTAAAAAAGATAAAAGAAATTCCCAGGGATATTTTTCTTGAAGGTCGACGTGGACGAATTGAGGGTACAGTCATTTATCATCACACTATGAAGTATTGGTTGGGGATAGATATTTGAAATAGAAAATTTTGTCCTATGGAGATATTCTCTTTGACAAGTTTGTTTTTTAGTGTTTCTAAAAGTTTTTTTGTGACAGAATGATTGTTTAAATGAATCAGATTCTCTTTGACAAATTTGTTCTTAGTATCTATAACAGAATTAAAATTTTATGACAGAAAGTTGGTAAATGAAAAAATGATTAAGGAATTTGATTACAGAAAGTTGGTAAATGAAAAATGATTGCTTAAATGAATCAAATTAATCATCATAGAGCAAACTAATGAAAGCTTGCCTCGATATTTGATTTTGCAGGGTGTATTTCAAGAGTGGAATGTGAAAGCCATGCCTACATTTATCTTTATTAAGGGTGGGAAGGCTGTTGACAAGATTGTTGATGCAAAGAAAAATGAACTTGAAAGAAAAGTTGCAGCCCTTGCTACACAAGCAGCCATCGTTACTCAAGCCTAGGCGCTGTTTTGATATTCCGTCTTTATTTATCTATTGTACGGATAGCTATTAACTTCTTGCACTAGTGTTAATCTATTATATAAATCAATAAAAGCGCCGGTACCTTGAAGCACGCATTCCTTTGTGTCTGGTGTTAAAGATGGTTTTATTGTAGAGTTTTGTACTGTAGTGATAAGTAGACAAAACGATCTCACCCTTAATAAAGGGAATTTCTTTGACAGCGCAACGAACACTGGACTCACGACTCGACAAGGTCCACACCACTTAGCACTGAAATCTACCACCACCTGAATACAATAAGCACCATTTTCAGAAGTCCAAATAAAGATAACAGGACTTAGACCTACAGCTACAAAGAAAATAAGAAAATAAGTGCTCGGAATAATGCAAATGATAACCACTCTTCTAAGAAGTCCAAATAAACATAACAGGATTTAGGCCAAGAGTAATCAGCAAACAAAATAGATAACACGTACTTTCTACAAAGAGAATAAACACTCGAATTGGAGCTATAGCTTAGGAATAAGAATTAAAAAATACATTACACATTTGTCAAAATCTGTTCACACATTCGTGAAAGGATGAAAAACACACATACATAAACCCTATAACCATCTGGATTTAATGTCTCCTGACTGGTGGAAGCAATCTTTACGACATTAAACATGGCTTAGATGGTAGGTTATTCCCATAAAACCAATAGCTTCTAATATTTTCCTTACAGAAGCCACAATTATCTGTACTTCCTAAGGTAGCTCGAACAAAACCTAAAAGCCCAAAGGACAGAGCGATTTCTTTAATTGATAAGCAGAGGAATCCTGTGACACAAGAGAGAGAAATTTGAATGAAACATTTGATGTCTAGAAATAAAACTTGTAAGTAGCCTAGGCAGAATTCCCAAGCCACATAGAGATCGTGGATAACTGATAAGCATGGAGCTACATTGAACCCCGTTAGCTTCCCCAGATGCCAATATTGAATGTAGCATGGAACCCTACTAACACTAAACCACGGCCCAACAGTTCTTTTTTATAAGATCAAAGCGAATAAAAAAAAATCCATAAAAGAATAGATCAGATCGCAATTACATATAACTTTTATTTTCTGCCAAGCATCCTTTTCCCTGAAAACAGGCAAAATCCAATTTACAAATTCACCGCCTTGATCTCCACCCAAAAGATATATGAAAAAAATCTAAATAAGAAAATTCCTGTCGCGAATATTTAGACAGCAAACCAAAAAATACAGATTTCCCTTCCAAAACAAATGAGCAACCAACCAGGGTTCAATTCCAGCTGCAGAACACAGAACCCTCCAACAAAATTTAAAAGAAAAATCCCAAAGAGACTCTGTAAACAGTGGAAAAGGAGAATTACCAGACGTTTAGTATCGATGGCCTCCTGCAGCTTGGAGCGCCATGCCTCTGTAGAGTGACATGCAAACACGTTTCCCTCCGCCGTCTCTTCTTCCTCTGCTCAACAACAGTTCTGCGCATCAAAATCTTCCAATGTTTCGTGTGTGTTTTTACAATTACCCGCTCGGTAATTTATAGCCCGAGCGACCATCCAAAATATATTTTATTATTTAAAAAATATTATAATATTGTTTATTTTATATGCTATTTACTTGGAATCAATGATATATTCGATGACCTATTCCTCTCATTGAGAGCCATCGTCCTTTTGTCAATTAAAAATATTTTAAAAGCTTATGTGGCACCTTCCCTTAATGTTAGTTATAACACGTCATATAAAAATATATACCTTATGTGACACCTTAAAAGCTTATGTGGCACCTTCCCTTAATGTTAGTTATAACACGTCATATAAATATATTTTAAAAGCTTATGTGACACCTTCCGTTAACGTTAATTGTAACACGTCATCTGTAAAAGGCAATGGAAGCCAAGCGTGCACGTTCCATGTCACTCACAAAATAATTCCAGCGTGTGATAAATAAATCAGCGGTGCCCGGTGAACGTACGAGTGATGGCGAGTGACTCATAATTCAACGGTCGAATGATGCGGCGATAATATGAGTGGAGTCATGTGACCGCATCGATCAGAAAGATATACAAAGAATCTGTAAATGTGGATAAGAATTTTTATTTTTTATTTTTTTAATATAAAAATTAAATTATAAAATAATATTTTAATTAATTTATAATAGTATTTGATTTATTTTATTTTAATTAAAAAATAAATTGAAGTAAATATTTGTTTATTTTTAAATTATTATATAAAATCGATATACAGGTATGTGTCTTCATAGTTTAATTTTTTTTTCAATTGGTATTATTAATATGATAAATTTTTAAAGTGTAAATGTATTTTGTTATTATTTTTTATGCAATCATTTAATGAATATTATAATATGATTCAATCAACTAAAAAATGAGTGTGCATGTTTTTTTAATAAAATTTATATAGGTTTTTTTCGCTAAGAGATTTGATTGGTAAAGTCTACGGAGGTATACATACCCTACCCCCTTTGAATTTGAACTTGTGACTTCTTAAGAGGAAACATGTTCTTAACCGTTAGGCCCATTCAAACTTAACACATTTTCTTAACACATGTTCTTAACCATTACATGGAGTTGTTAAATTGCTTGAATATTATAAACCATATGATTATATAATGTAAACATTATCCCATTTCTCCATAAATAAATGTAACAAAAAACACTGCATCCAATGTTAATCCACCTCCAATATGAACATTAAACCATGTACCAATTCTTATTTTCTATACTACATATCACCACTACACTCCATCAAACTCCACTTCATACATAAATTACCTTCATGAAACTTTGCCTTCTACTAACACCTCATATGTAATGTATCATCACTTATATATTGTAAACCTCCTTAATTGGTAAATAATGCTAATATTCCACTTATTGAGTGTTCCTCCCTTTCATCCAAATTGTATTCCCAATATAGAACAATGAATTCAACGTCATCCCAACATGTCATGCTTACCTATTTTGAAAAAAAACTAGTTTAAATTCCCTATCAGAAATCTTATAAAGGCCTTAAGCCCTAGACTCTCCCGATCACTTTAACGAAGGTAAATATGAAATGAACATTTCAACTCGAAGTAGTTTAAAGGTTTGGGAAATAGTTTCCTCATGTCGAAGGTTCAAAGTTTTAGGTTTAGGCTTTTGTTCAAAAATGTTGGTTTTCCATGTTTTTTTAAAAAAATAAATAAAAATAATAATGTTAATAATTTATTTTTTTATTTTTTTCTTAAAAATTAGGTTAAGTGATATTGTCTAAGTTTAATCTAAGATTTTAATTTGTCAATCTTAATAAATTTATTCTAAATAAGATAAAAAACATGATTTGCAACTCTCTTGTTATCAAGCTTATATTACAATCCCCTTAAATTTAATGGAAATATTGAATGTGAAAAAAGTCAAAATCTTTTGTGAAATAAAAGATTACATAGGGCTAATAATGAATATATAAAAAATCCTTTTTTAATGGTGTATTAAATAAGTTGTAGAGGTTTAAGTCAAAGAAAAATACATGTTTATTTAGGCTTAGCAACCTCTAAAAATCATTGTTGGAATTTGAAAAGGCATCCTTTGCATAGCCAATTATTCTGGGGGTTTTCCTATTGGCAGGGGATTACCTCTCTTAGGTGTGTTACAACCCCAATGTTTTTTCCGCAATAATGTTGAATCTTAATCACCTATTTTTGTTAGGTCCCTTTGCCAAGTCTATTTAGTATTTTAGGTTGTCTCTTTTTATGGTTATGTCATTCCCATGCCCATTACCTCGAAAGCCTCATTAGAGGATAACCTCCTCCAATTTGTGGAATTCCAAGAAACATTGTAGGCGATGAGAGTGGAAGTGCATATTCTTTCTCATATGGAAGAAAAGGAAAACCCAACCTACTAAAAGATTCATTTGGTATGATAACTCACAAATCCATTTAAATTTGTACATGCAAATTAAGTCCAAGTGTAAAAGGTAGAGTTGGATGTGGCCCACTTGAGGTGGATTTTTAGGGAGGCACATGTACTATGAGAAACAATTATCTAGGTGCTTTTCTTCCCATTATGTTCACTCTAGGAAATCCAAAAACTTCGAGAATAGGCTATTCTATTGAGATGGTCATGTAGTCAAAGAACAAATGGATTCTTGGCATACATAGCCACTCCCACATGCATAATAGATTCTTACATTATCTCTCACCACCTCAGTGGTTAAGAATCCTCTTAAACCTACCAATAATGGATGGAAGTCAATTATTATTAATCCTTTCTATGATATATG
>ML781407.1:827949-874540 GCA_009831015.1 Picea engelmannii
CCATGATTTAGTGTCTAATATGTTGGTTGAACTTGAACCTGTTACATATTCACGGATTCTAAGATTATGTTAACGATTTTTTTATAATATTTAATATGATATGCCCTCTTCACAATCCCATTGATTCCATGCAATTTGGACCTGCCAAGGGAAAGTTATGATGGACTTATAAGAACCTATTTTTCCCCTTATTTTAAGAGAACAAACTTGTATAGGTTGTCACTCAATACATGTAGTACTTAGAGATGTGAAATTTGGATATTCAATACCTTGATCCATCCTCTTTTCAATGGAACCAATTTTGTTTCAATTGGACCTCTCAACTTCTTGATATGAGCTTTTGGGTAGAAGCTGTGATTTAAGAAAGGTTTAAGGACTATAAAACCCTAATTTTTGTAGTTTGTACCATTTACAGAGAACCAAAATATGAAATTTTGGATGGATATACTTCACCTCTTTGCAACCACACAAGTCCCATGAAACTTTAATATTTATAATAATTTTAAATTGAAATGGTAAGATTGGTTGTTTTAAGGATCCAAACCAAGGATGATTTTCTTTGATACCAAATGTTAGGGTCTAAATTGATGGACTACGATTGTCGTTATACCAAAACCCACAGGCGTTACTCTCCACCACAATTGCTGGAGTTAGGATACATGAGAGGGGGTTAACCCATGTCGTGAAACTTGTGGAAAGCGCTGAACCCAATGTCCAACAATATCCCCCAAATGTGTGCCAGACAAGTTTTGAACTCGAGACCTGTCGCTCTGATACCATTTGTTGGACTACAATTTTTGTTAGAAAAAAACCCACAAGTGTTAGTGTCCGCCACAATCACCGGATTTAGGATCCATGAGAGGAGGTTAACCCATGTCGTGAAACTCGCGGGAAGCGTTGAATCCAATGTCCAACATAAATAAACCAAATAACATAATCATATAAACAATAAGTAATGCCACACCTTGAGAATGATAAAAAATAAATAAATGATAATTCTAGTTCGAAGTGGAAACCTCATTTGTACCTTATGTTTAAAACTAACTCTTGATGATCCCCAAAACTATATCTCCTTGGTATATATATAGGAGACAAGTGGTAAAATTGAAAATAATAAACCTAGTACTAATGAAAACAATAATAAAACAATAGAAATGTAATGGATCAAGACCTGGGGTCTTAAAAATTTTCATGTTGTGTTGGGTATTTGGTTCATAACATTCGGTATCAAAGAATGTGATTCTTCCTTTGGCACCTTCAAGAAGTACCTCTCATTTTAAGAAATTAAACTTTTGTTAGATACATTTAAACCAAATTCCTTTTGATGTCTTATAATTAAGACATGTGTCTGTATCTAGTAAAATTTCATTAGAGTTGGAAGATTCTAGCCCCTTCATAATTTAAAGGTGTGTCATCTAAACTATGAACCTTAAGAGCAAATGGAAGTGGACTCAATTACAGAAGAAGGGAGGAGATAGACAACCAATTCTAAGGGACATATACCTAGTTTTAAAAAGATAAAGTGACTTAATAATATAATCCGGTATGTGGAACGACGAGAAGACATCAATGCCACCATAGTGAGATAACAATCCCTAGTTTTAAATAGGATCGTATCACCAGAGGGAGAGAAATGTATAAATGTACAAGCCATGACTTGAGATAGGGTTAATCAATTTATATATGGATGTGATTCTTTGTGGTTGGGTATCCTATTATATAAATATGGATTTCTTTAACTTTGCAAATATCCTATGTGACATCCTCTCGTACCATGGTGGTCAACATGGTAGGTCAACCTACGGGAGGCATAACTTTTGTATATGAGCTCTTATTGATGTGATTTTTGCACCGTTGGAAAGGTATCGATGTGTAGAATAGAGTCTCAGGGTATAAGCTATGGTGGGAAATTTTTAACCCCCAAAAATATATTTTGATGCTTAAAAATGGCTTTGGAAGGTTTTGAATCCCAATTTTCCAATATGGGACCTGCCACTAAAATGACCCTACAAGTTAATTCCTCCCATTTTTCCCACTTTGAAAGCATCGAGATATATGAAAAATAATAAAATTATCCAATAAGGATCATACCTCCCCATTTAGGGAGTATTTTGATCTCCAAAATAGTTATTGAATGAGGTGACCAAATTTTTCATCTTCCTTCTCCATAGAGTACCACTTTGCTTTGCCTAGAAGTTGTCCTTTCAACCCAACCTTCCAAATGTCATGCTTCCCCTACCTTGTAGTTCTGGACCACTTCTGCAAAAATGTGTCCTCTTCCAACTCTGTTTGAGCATCTGTTTCTAAATACTCTATGGAAGGTAGGACTTGCTCCTTGTCCTGATCCAACATGGAGGGATCAAATAGTTTGAGATTCTCCACATTCACAACTGATTAAATGTGCATGTATGGGAGTATATTAATTTTGTAGGCACTATCTCCCAGCTTTCCAATACCTCAAAAGGACCATACTGTAGATATTTGATCTTCTTACTAGGACCCTATAGTCTTTCCTTATTCAGTTGTAACCATACTATGTCTCCCACTCCAAATGTTCTCTTTGTTCTGTGTTGGTTATGTCTAGTCTTGTACTTTTCCTTTTTCTTCTTCATTGCCTCTTGTACTTGCAAATGGATTTACTTGATCTTCTCAACAATTTTTTCTTCCGTTAATGCATCTCCTGTGAGGTCCTCCCTCACTCATCCTTGTTTTCCATATACAACATCTAAGGGTGAAGGTGGAAAATATCCAAAGAAATTTTCAAAAGGTGCCTTACCAATGGAAGTGTGGACTACTCTGCTATAAGAGTATTGTATATAGATCATATTTTCATCCCATGTCTTCGAATGCTTCTGATTTTAATCCCTCAAAAGTTGCACGAAAATCTTGTTAAATACTTTCGTCTTCCCATCTATCTATGGATGGAATTTTTTAGACCTATTCAAATTACTTTCCATCTTCTTGCACAATGTACTCCAATATGAACTGAGAAATATGGTATCTCTCTTTGAGATGATGCTCCTTGGTATCCCAAATTGCACCCATACATGTTCAAAGAACTTGTTTGTTGCTTCTTTTTCGTTGATGGTATTTTTACAAGGCATGAGAATGCACATTTTTCTTAACTATAAACTACCAAAAATAAATAGCCATTTCCCTTCTGGCTTTTTGGTAAGCCTCCCAAAAAATCCATGGAAATAATTTCCCAAGATAGATTGGGTACAGGTAAGGGATGGTATAGACCTTACTTCCTATTTGTTGTGGAGCCTGATTATCTTCCTGGTTCAGATGTTTATTTCAACCGTGCTTGGACCCCATTCCCTAATGGGGGGTGTTGGGGGGATTTCCCCCCCACAACTGTCGCCAGGGGGGTCCAGGTTCCAGGGGGCGGAGACAATTTTTGTAGCCCCCCTGTGGAGGGGGATTCGGGGGCAATGCCCACGAAGAGAAATAATTGGAAAAAATTCCTTGTAAAATATTGTAATTTCATAGTCAATATGGATCGTTCATTATAAGGTCGCAAACTTGAAGGTAGGATTTATTTTAGAGTTTTTTTCCCTAGAAGGAAACCCTCTCTTATGATGGAATTTTATTTCGGTTGTTTTATTGCGGATATTGTATTCCAAGAGAGGAGACTGTGAGAGAAAGAAGAGGAAGTTATAGCAGGCATGTTGTAGGTTGTATCACTTGATTTTGCTGGATAATAAAAAGGAAGGACCTGGAAATTTTTCTAGTGGACTAATCCCACACTGGGTGAACCACATATATATGTGTCTCTATTGTATTGTGTATATTTTGTGTTTTATTTATGCATTTGTTTTATTTTATTTCTCCGCGATCCTTTTTTTTTAACAACTGGTATCATAGTGAAAGTTAACTCGTAGGAAAAGAGGGTTCCTGGTTAGGGTGGGAGCAATGGTGGGAGATGGAAAGTTTAGGGTTGAGAAATTTAACGACCAAAACTACCAGTTATGGAAGATGCAGATGGAAGATTATTTTTATCAAAAGGATCTATTCCTACCATTGGGTGGAATAGAAAAGAAGCTAATGGCCATGAAGGATGAAGAATAGGAGGTTCTTAACATAAAAGGCCCTAGGAACTATATGGCGGAGCCTGGAAGCGTCAGTGGCCTTCAATATTTCAAAAGAAAAGACAATGAAGGAGATGATGGAAACATTTTCTAAAATGTATGAAAAAAACCTCGACGTCCAATAAGGTATTTCTAATGAAGAGATTATTTAATATGAAGATGTCAGAAGGTGGGTCTTGTTATCTCCTCAAATAACACAGTCAAAATTGTTTATTTTAGGTGATAGAAAGTCATAAAAAAATTCATTTCTAAATTTTCTAAGGCTCATTTTTGAGAGCTTTATGCATGTAATAAAGTTTGAAAAACATTTGGTTTTGTTTTTATTTCAAAAAAGTCGAATCTCAGGTTTCGGTGGCTTAGGCAGACATTTCAACTATTCATTAACCACCGAAAGCCTAGCTTTTGGTGGCTTAAACGCGAAATTCAGGGCTAGTTTAGCCACCGAAAGTGCAGGTTTTTCAAACGATAAACTGCCTTGGGAAAACTCATTTTTCTCAGTCGTGGAGAGTCGTTTCACACGCTAAAATAGTCGATTGACAACTAGACATCCTAATCTTTTGAATGGTGCTTTCAGATCTGAATTTAGAGCTTGGGAAAGTAGTCAAAAGTCCCCCGCAAGAATCAGTTGTAACAAGTTTTCAATGATGTTATAAAACCGGAAACTCCTGCAAGTGGCAAGGTAATGAGAGTTTATGTATGCATCCGAGCCAAAGCGCAAGTGCCAGTTCCCACTCCATATAAGATCTAAACATTTGATGCCTTGGGGATTTGATTTCTGAACAAATAAAATATAAATCAAATGCAGAAAATTGATAGATGCCAGAGGTTACAGGTGTCTGAAATCTTGCGTGCCGAAAAGATAGATGAAGTATTCGGTTGATTACAAATATTGGAAGGTAACATAAATTTCATAACACCAGGAGCCCAATTGATGAGTTGAAATGTCAAGTGATTACAGGTGCTGAGATTGAAGTGTGTTGCATAGGAGCATCGTCGACTTCATTTATTTAAGATTGCAGGGTATCTACATATCATGTCAAATGCAGGTGCACGAGGTCTTATTTGTTGGCTCTATAAACATGGAAGTTCATCCACGCTTATGTTTCTGAACCATCGAACCAACAGTTTATTGCAAAATCTCTTTGGATGATGACTGGTTGTTACTGTCTTTGAAGATCGCAGAGGATTCCTCATCATCGATGGAAGGAGAGACCCCAAGCTTTGTAGAGCATATGGATTCAGATGTGAATCTCTTCAGAAATCCAGCCAGAAAAATTGATTGCAATCAATTGTCAAATGTTTCGATTTGCAGAGATGTGCTTTTACTTCCTATAAGGGTGTTCATCATTGGATATTTCACATTTCTGATAGTCGTCTCCATTGCTTAGGACACTATTGGAACATTGGTAATTATCACTTTATCATTATTTGAAAGCAGGGAAAGCCTTCAGCTCGTCCTTGTGGGCCTTCTTGTAAATGATAGTATGGTAAAAAGGCTTGAAGAAATCAATTCCAGGCTGCATGGGCTCTTTTTATGGAAGAAGAGAAAGAAGAGACAATGTAAAGGCATCATTTCTAGAATAAAGGCAGCCTTGGGAATTTATTCCACATACTGGGATGACATGGAGAAGATTTAGCATCACACATTCTACAATGAGCTTCGAGTGGCTTCAAAAGAGCATCCTGTACTTCTTACTGAAGCTCCCATGAATCCTAAGGCAAACAGAGAGAAGCTGCCTCAGATCAAGTTTGAAACTTTTAATGTGCTTGCTATGTATGTTGCCATTGAGACAGTTCTGTCTTTGTATGCAAGCGGTCGTACAATTAGTATTGTGCTAGATTCTGGGGATGGTGTTAGTCACACAGTGCCAATTTATGAAGAATATTCCCTACCTCATGCTATACTTAGATTAGATCTTGTGGAGCAAAATTTGACAGATGCATTAATGAAGGTCTTGACAGAGAGAGGGTATTCATTCACCACCACTACAGAGCGTGAAATTGTCTGTGATGTGAAGGAGAAGCTTGCATATGTGCCATTTAAATATGAACAAGATCTTGAGACAATTATAAGAAGTTCTGTGCTTTCGATGGCTTAGGCAATCTTTCACGATTGTCTTTAGCCACTGAAAGCGCAAAAAATTGCAGATTGTTCTTCTTTTTGCCTAGATCGATTATTTTTTGATCTAGATGCCTTGAGGGTGGTTTCTAATGATAGATAATAATTAAATGGATACATATCATCATCCCTTTTCATATTTTGAGGTAGATGACAAGGTAAAAAGATTAAGTTGCCTTTCTATTTTTGGGTAAAAATGCACAGATTTTGGTCAAAAAGTCAAAATTCGACTTGGCAAAAGTTTATTCAAGAGCAGATGATGACTATTACTCAAAGATATTATCAAATCTCATTCATGGGTGTAGGTGGCACTTCATTTCATCATTGGATACCTTCTAGGAATCAAATCCTAAAATTTAGGAATATGACTAAATTTGGAAATCTGGTTTTTCCTGTTTTAGTCAGTTTCTTTGGAAACAGATTCTGATAAGATGGAAAGGTATTTTTGGAAAGTGAGAGAGGCGTTTTACCAGCACGATCTCTTCTTCAATAAACTCTCTCAGTTTTCCAAAATCTGTTTTGATTTGAGAGATATAGGTCAATTTCGGAGCAACATATTTCCAGAAATTTTTGCATTTTCCAGCCACCTCACAAATTCGAATTTGAGATAGGAGAAAAGGTTATCAGATCCATCTTTTGAGGATCTTGAAACTAATTTGTAAAGCTTATTTAAAGATCATTGGAGAAGCATTGAAATGGGGGGGAGAGTCCTCGAGGACCAGGTGGTTCGATTTTGAGTTCTATAATCGACTGTCATTGTAAATAGACACTTTCTTTAATATATTAAGCCTGTAAGCTTCTTTCATTTGTTATTGTCAGGCTCTCCTTCATCTTTGTTTATGCATATGAGTTGAAATCATTCTTTTGTATATGTTTAATGGTCTCATAGTAACTGTCATCTTACTTTTGACTGTTAAGCAAGAATCATAAGCATCTTTGGCTAGTTTGTTGACCCATCATATATATTGCCTATGTGTGTTCTGGTTAACTGATTAGTTTTCTTATCCATTTAATTTACAAACATATCCGATAATAGCTCTTGAAGGCCTTGTATTGCATGAATATATCTATATTGTCTTGAAGATACAAACTAGTGATTAAGATATTCATTTTGATCCAAACCCACACCCATTATTGAGAAAATAGTTACCAAAAAGATTAAGTTACCAGGCATCTCTGATATACAGCCTAGGAGAGTTTCCTGGAGTGATAACAAATTGGCACCAGTGCCGGGGAGAGGAGATTGAAGCTCATCTTCCTTGGGAGACGATAAGATCCAGCTTTGATGATAGACAAAGTCTAGACACATTTTCGGTTGTAATCATCTATCTGGCGACTCCATGAAGGATGGTTTTGGTGGCGGCTCCATTTTTCTGAAATCTGTTGGTGACTCCATTGGTATGAAATGAACAAGATCTTAGCTAAGAGGTATGCCTTCTGTGATTTTGAAAAGATTGTTGGTTTCCCTGATCCAGTACCTACTAGAGATGAACGGGAAATAAGTATTCCCAGGTTTCGAGGAGAAGAGTGGGAAGTGCCAGCTGAACACTTGTTGGATTTTCATGACTTTATTCACCGTATTGAAATTGTGCATGAGGATGTTCAAATCAAGATCTTTGGGTTTTCTTTATAGGGGATCGCTCGTGATTGGTACCAGCCACCTCCGGTTGCTAGTATCAGCTCTTTGGCATATTTTCATGCTTCCTTTCATTTGTTTTGCAAAAAAATATTTTCAGCTGATCTTCTCTATCCCGAATGTTGTCATGAATTTCATTTATTGACTAAAGACTCAGATAGTCATGAAGAGTATACTCTTATAGGGGATACCTCTCATTGTGACCTAGACATTGATGATCTTCACAATGGTATCCATAGTATAGATGCTTTTGACACTATACCAAATGCATTTACTATCTTAAATTCTCATGAAGATCAGATTGTCCCATTTGAAAACTTGAAAAATGATCAACATATTTTTATTTTAGCATGTGATAGAGTTGAATCTGTAGCAGATACTAAGGGAAGCCCTCAGTCTTCTGATTTGCAGACAAAGAAAGATTGCAACATATACAAAGAGGAAAATGGTGTGCTGAAAATTTCAAATCAGCAGTCCATCTTATATGACTCTCTGACAGAGGTTGAGCAACCCATATTCAACATTGAGATCAGGGAAGGCAGCCAACAACATCATTTCAGTTTACAGTCAGAACAGAAGATTGAAGAGGTATTCCTTTACTATTTTATTGATCCTATTGTCGATTTTCTGGAATCATTGAGTAGTATAAACATCAAGATATTCTTGTCAGATGAAGATTGCTTCTATCATTTTTTCAGAACACATCTTTGTTGGCTACGCATTCTTTTATTTTTGGGATCAAGATCAAGAATTTTGTCAGCAAATAAATTTCTTACATGGCTTCATTGGAAGCATGAGTTTGCTTGATTAAGAGGCAGTATAGTTGGTTAGTGTAGGAGTAGGCAGCTGCATAAGCTCTTCATATGAGCACATAGATTACTTTCAGTTTTTCTGGATAAGCAGGCAGGCTACAAGCAAGTTACAGGTTTGCAGGTAATCAATTATAAAGGCCAGATGACTCTATGCCCAATGGAACTGCAAGTTCAAACATTTTCATTTGCAAATATCATTTTCCTTCTTGTTAGTCTTTGCAAATGACTCCATGCCCAACAAAACACTACAATTTAGGTTCTGTTTGAGTTTTTTCCAGGAAAGGCATTGGATCTGAGGTTCTTGAAACCTCATAGGGAGTCTTTCATCCCCATAAGGAGCTCAATGTTATCTCCTCAAATAACACAGTCAAATTTGTTTATTTTAGGTGATAAGAAGTCATCAAAAAATTCATTTCTAAATTTTCTAAGGCTCATTTTTGAGAGCTTTATGCATGTAATAAAGTTTGAAAAACATTTGGTTTTGTTTTTATTTCAAAAAATTCGAATCTCAATTTTCAGTGGCTTAGGCAGACATTTCAACTGTTCATTAGCCACCGAAAGCCTAGCTTTTAGTGGCTTAAACATGAAATTCAGGGCTAGTTTAGTCACCGAAAGTGCAGGTTTTTCAAACGATAAACTGCCTTTGGAAAACTCAATTTTCCTAGCCATGGAGAGTCTGTTTCACACCCTCAAATAGTCGATTGACAACTAGACATCCTAATCTTTCCAATGGTACTTTCATATTTGAATTTAGAGCTCGGGAAAGTAGTCAAAAGTCCCTCGCAAGAATCAACCGTAATAGGTTTTCAATGATGTTATAAAACCAGAAACTCTTGCAAGTGGCGAGGTAATGAGAGTTTATGTATGCATCTGAGAAAATAAAATCAAGGTTCATTTCATCATGGGAAACCTTCTAGGAATCAAATCCTAAAATTTAGGAATATGACTAGATTTGGAAATCTGTTTTTTCCTGTTTTAGTCAGTTTCTTTGGAAACAGATTTTGATCAGATGGAAAGGTATTTTTGGAAAGTGAGAGAGAATTTTTACCAGAACAAGCTCCTCTTCAATAACCTCTCTCAGTTTTCCAAAATCTATTTTGATTTGAGAGATATAGGTCAATTTCGAAGCAGCATATTTCTAGAAATTTCTGCATTTTCCAGCCACCTCACAAATTCGAATTCGAGATAGGAGAAAAGGTTATTAGATCCATCTTTTGAGGATCTTGAAACTGATTTGTAAATATTATTTAAAGCTCATTGGAGAAGTATTGAAATGGGAGGGAGAGTCCTTAAGGACCAGGTGGATCGATTTTGAGTTCTATAATCGACTGTTATTGTAGAGAGTCACTTTCTTTAATATATTAAGCCTGCAAGATTCTTTCATTTGTTATTGTCAGACTCTCCTTCATCTTTGTCTACGCATATGAGTTGAAATCATTCTTTTGTTTATGTTTAATGGTCCCATGGTAACTGTAATATTACTTTTGTTGTTAAGCAAGAATCATAAGCATCTTTGGCTAGTATGTTGACCCATCATATATGTCGCCTATGTGTGTTCTGGTTAACTGATTAGTTTTCTTATCCATTTGATTTACAAACCCATCTGATAATATATCTTGAAGGCCTTGTATTGCATGAATATAGCTAGAATTTCTTGAAGATACAAACTAGTGATTAAGATATTCATCTTGATCCAAACCCACACCCATTATTGAGAAAATAGTTACCAAAAAGATTAAGTTACCAGGCATCTCTGATATACAGCCTTGGAGAGTTTCCTGGAGTGATAACAAATTGGTGCCATTGTGGGGAGAGGAGATTGAAGCTTAGATTCCTTGGGAGACGACAAGATCCAACTTTGATGATAGACAAAGTCTGGACACATTTTCGGTTGTAATAATCTATCTGGCGACTCCATGCAGGATGGATTCGGTGGCGACTCCATTGTTCTGAAATCTATCTATGACTCCACTGGTATGAAATGAACAAGATCTTAGCTAAGAGGTATGCCTTCTGTGATTTTGAAAATATTGTTGGTTTCCCTCATCTAGTACCTACTGGAGATGAACGAGAAATAAGTATTCTCAGGTTTCGAGGAGAAGAGTGGGAAGTGCCAGCTGAACACTTGCTGGATTTTCATGACTTTATTCCCCGGATTGAAATTGTGCACGAGGATGTTCAGATCAAGCCCTTTGGGTTTTATTTAGAGGGGATCACTCGTGAATGGTACCAGTCACTTCCGGTTGCTAGTATCAACGCTTTGGCAGATTTTCATGCTGCCTTTCATTTGTTTTGCAAAACAATATTTTCAGCTGATCTTCTATATCCCGAATGTTGTCATGAATTTCATTTATTGACTAAAGACTCAAATAGTCATGAAGAGTATACTATTATAGGGGATACCTCTCATTGTGACCTAGACATTGATGATATTCACAATGGTATCCATAGTATAGATGCTTTTGACACTGTACCAAATGCATTTACTATCTTAAATTGTCATGAAGATCAGATTGTCCCATTTGAAAACTTGAAAAATGATAAACATATTTTTATTTTAGCATGTGACAGAGTTGAATCTGTAGCAGATACTAAGGGCATCCCTCAGTCTTTTGATTTGTAGACAAAGAAATATTGCAACATATACGAAGAGGAAGATGGTGTGCTGAAAATTTCAGATCAGCAGTCCATCTTATATGACTCTCTGACAGAGGTTGAGCAGCCCATATTCAACATTGAGATCAAGGAAGGAAGCCAACAACATCATTTCAGTTTACAGTTGAAACAGAGACTTGAAGAGGTATTCCTTTACTATTTTATTGATCCTATTGCCGATTTTTTGGAATCATTGAGAAGTATAAAGATCAAGATATTCTTGTCAGATGAAGACTGCTTCTATCATTTTTTCAGAACACATCTTTGTTGGCTACGCATTCTTTTATTTTTGGGATCAAGATCAAGAATTTTGTCAGCAAATAAATTTCTTACATGGATTCATTGGAAGCATGAGTTTAATTGATTAAGAGGTAGTATAGTTGGTTAGTGTAGGAGTAGGCAACTGAATAAGCTCTTCATATGAGCATATAGATTACTTTCAGTTTTTCTGGATAGGCAGGCAGACTACAGGCAAGTTACAGGTTTGCAGATAATCAGTTGTAAAGGCCAGATGACTCTATGCCCAATGGAACTGCAAGTTCAAACATTTTCATTTGCAAATATCATTTTCCTTCCTGTTAGTCTTTGCAAATGACTCCATGCCCAATGGAACACTAGAGTTTAGGTTCTGTTTGAGTTTTTTCCAGGAAAGGCATTTGATCTGAGGTTCTTGAAACCTCACAGGGAGGCTTTCATCCCTAGAAGGAGCCATATGTTATCTCCTAAAATAACACAGTCAAATTTGTTTATTTTAGGTGATAGGAAGTCATCAAAAAATTCATTTCTAAATTTTCTAAGGCTCATTTCTGAGAGATTTATGCATGTAATAAAGTTTGAAAAACATTTGCTTTTGTTTTTATTTCAAAAAAGTTTAATCTCAGGTTTCAGTGGCTTAGGCGAACATTTCAACTATTCATTAGCCATCGAAAGCCTAGCTTTCGGTGGCTTGAACGTGAAATTCAGGGCTAGTTTAGCCATTGAAAGTGCAGGTTTTTCAAACGATAATTTGCCTTGGGAAAACTCAATTTTCTTATCCATGGAGAGGCCATTTCACACGCTCAAATAGTCGATTGACAACTAGACATCCTAAGATTTCCAATGGTACTTTCAGATCTAAATTTAGAGCTTGAGAAAGCAGTCAAAAGGCTCCCACAAGAATCAGTTGTAATAGGTTTTCAATGATGTTATAAAACCAGAAACTCTTGCAAGTGGCAAGGTAATGAGAGTTTATGTATGCATCCGAGCAAAAGCGCAAGTGCTAGTTCCCACTCCATATAGGATCTAAACATTTGATGCCTCAGGGATTTGATTTTTGAACAAATAAAATTTAAATCAAATGCAGAAAATTGATAGATGCTAGAGGTTACAGGTGTCCAAAGTCTTGCGCGCCGAACAGATAGATGAAGTATTCGGTTGATTACAAATATTGGAAGGTAACATAAATTTCATAACACCAGGAGCCTGATTGATGAGTTGAAATGTCAAGTGATTACAGGTGCCGAGATTGAATTTTGTTGCGCAAGAGCATTGCCGAATTCAGTTATTTAACATTGCAGGGTATCTAGATATCGTGTCAATTGCATATGCACGAGGTCTTATTTGTTGGCTTTGTAGACATGGAAGTTCATCCACACTTATGTTTCTGAACCACCGAACCAACAGTTTAGTGCAAGATCTCTTTGGATGATGACCGATTGTTCCTGATTTTGAAGATCGCAGAGGATTCCTCATCATCGATGGAAGGAGAGACCCCAAGCTTTGCAGATCATATGGATTCGGATGTGAATCTCTTCAGAAATCCAGCCAGAAAAATTGATTGCAATCAATTGTCAAATGTTTCGATTTGCAGAGATGTGCTTTTACTTCCTATAAGGGTGTTCAGCGCTAGATATTTCACATTTCTTATAGTCATCTCCATTGCTTAGGACACTATTGGAACATTGGTAATTATCACTTTATCATTATTTGAAAGCAGGGAAATCCTTCAACTCGTCCTTGTGGGCCTGCTTGTAAATGATAGTACGGTAAAAAGGCTCGAAGAAACCAATTCCATGATGCATGGGCTCTTTTTATGGAAGAAGAGACAGTGTAAAGGCATCATTTCTAGAATAAAGGTAGCGTTGGGAATTTATTCCACATACTGGGATGACATTGAGAAGATTTGGCATCACACATTCTACAATGAGCTTCGAGTAGCTTCAAAAGAACATCATGTACTTCTTACTGAAGCTCCCATGAATCCCAAGGCAAATAGAGAGAAGTTGCCTCAGATCAGGTTTGAAACTTTTAATGTGCCTGCTATGTATGTTGCCATTTAAACAGTTCTGTCTTTGTATGCAAGTGGTCATACAACTAGTATTGTGCTAGATTCTGGGGATGTTGTTATTCACACAGTGCAATTTATGAAGAATATAACCTGCCTCATGCTATACTTAGATTAGATATTGTGGAGAAAAATTTGACAGATGCATTAATGAAGGTCTTGACAGAGAGATGGTATTCATTCACCACCACTGCAGAGCGTGAAATTGTCTATGATGTGAAGGAGAAGCTTGCATATGTGGAATTTAACTATGAACAAGTTCTTGAGACAGCTATAAGCAGTTCCATGCTTTCAGTGGCTTAGGCAGTCTTTCACAACTATCTTTAGCCACCGAAAGAAGAGCTTTCAGTGGCTTACAGGTTAAGATTTTTGGTTCCTTAGCCACCGAAAGCGCAAAAAATTGCAGATTGTTCTTCTTTTTGCCCAGATCGATTATTTTTTGATCCAGATGCCTTGAGGGTGGTTTCTAATGATAGATAATAATTAAGTGGATACATATCATCATCCCTTTTCATCTTTTGAGGTAGATGACAAGGCAATAAGATTAAGTTGCCTTTCTATTTTTGGATAAAAATGCACAGATTTTGATCAAAAAGTCAAAATTCGACTTGGTAAAAGTTTATTCAAGAGAAGATGACGAATATTACTCAAAGATATTATCAAATATCATCCATGGGTGCAGGTGGCACTTCATTTCATCATTGGAAACCTTCTAGGAATCAAATCCTAAAATTTAGGAATATGACTAGATTTGGAAATTTGGTTTTTCCCGTTTCAGTCAGTTTCTTTGGAAACAGATTATGATTAGATGGAAACATATTTTTAGAAAGTGAGAGAGGCTTTTTACTAGAACGAGCTCCTCTAAAAAAACCTATCTCGGGTTTCAAAAATCTGTTTTGATATGAGAGATATAGGTCAATTTTGGAGAAACATATTTCCAGAAATTTCTGCATTTTCCAGCCACCTCACAAATTCGAATTTGAGATAGGAGAAAAGGTTTTCAGATCCATCTTTTGAGGATCTTGAATATGATTTGTAAATATTATTTAAAGCTCATTGGAGAAGCATTGAAATGGGGGGGAGAGTACTTGAGGACCAAGTGGTTCGCTTTTGAGTTCTATAATCAACTGTTATTGTAAAGAGATACTTTGTTTAATATATTAAGCCTCCAGGCTTCTTTCATTTGTTATTGTCAAACTCTTCTTCATCTTTGTCTATGCATATGTGTTGAAAGCATTCTTTTGTCTATGTTTAATGGTCCCATGGTAACTGTCATCTTACTTTTGACTGTTAAGCAAGAATCATAAGCATCTTTGGCTAGTTTGTTGACCCATCATAGATATTGCCTATGTGTGTTCTGGTTAACTGATTAGTTTTCTTATCCATTTGATTTAAAAACCTATTTGATAATAGCTCTTGAAGGCCTTGTATTGCATGAATATATCTAGACTTTCTTGAAGATACAAACCAGTGATTAAGATATTCATCTTGATCCAAACCCACACCCATTATTGAGAAAATATTTACAAAAAAGATTAAGTTACCAGGCATCTTTGATATATAGCCTAGGAGAGTTTCCTAGAGTGATAAAAAATTGGAGTCATTGTCGGGGAGAGGATATTGAAGCTCAACTTCCTTGGGAGACGAAAAGATCCAAATTTGATGATAGACAAAGTCTGGACACATTTTCGGTTGTAATCATCTATCTGGCGACTCTATGAAGGACAGATTCGGTGACAGCTCCATTGTTCTGAAATTTGTTGGCGACTCCACTAGTATGAAGTGAACAAGATCTTAGCTAAGAGGTATGCCTTCTGTGATTTTGAAAAGATTGTTGGTTTCCCTAATCCATTACCTACTAGAGATGAATGGGAAAGAAGTATTCCTAGGTGTCGAGGAGAAGAGTGGGAAATGCCAGCTGAACACTTGTTGGATTTTCATGACTTTATTCACCGGCTTGAAATTGTGCATGAGGATGTTCATATCAAGATCTTTGAGTTTTCTTTAGAGGGGATCGCTCGTGATTGGTACCGGTCACTTCCGGTTGCTAGTATCATCTCTTTGGAAGATTTTCATGAAGAGTATACTGTTATAGGGGATACCTCTCATTGTGACCTAGATATTGATGATCTTCACAATGGTATCCATAGTATAGATGCTTTTGACACTGTACCAAATGCATTTACTATCTTAAATTGTCATGAAGATCAGATTGTCCTATTTGAAAACTTGAAAAATGATAAACATATTTTTATTTTAGCATGTGACAGAGTTGAATCTGTAGCAAATACTAAGGGCAACCCTCAGTCTTCTGATTTGCAGACAAAGAAAGATTGCAGCATATACGAAGAGGAAGATGGTGTGTTGAAAATTTCAGATCAGAAGTCCATATTATATGACTCTCTGACAGAGGTTGAGCAACCCATATTCAACATTGAGATCAGGGAAGGCAACCAACAACATCATTTCAGTTTATAGTCGGAACAGAAGCTTGAAGAGGTATTCATTTACTATTTTATTGATCCTATTGCCGATTTTCTGGAATCATTGAGTAGTATAAAGATCAAGATATTCTTGTCAGATGAAGACCGCTTCTATCATTTTTTCAGAGCACATCTTTGTTGGCTACACATTCTTTTATTTTTGGGATCAAGATCAAGGATTTTGTCAGCAAATAAATTTCTTACATGGCTTCATTGGAAGCATGAGTTTACTTGATTAAGAGGTGGTATAGTTGGTTAGTGTAGGAGTAGGCAACTAAATAAGCTCTTCATATGAGCATATAGATTACTTTCAGTTTTTCTGGATAAGCATGCAGGCTACAGGCAAGTTACAGGTTTGCAGGTAATCAGTTGTAAAGGCGAGATGACTCTATTCCTAATGGAACTGCAAGTTCAAACATTTGCATTTGAAAATATCATTTTCCTTCCTGTTAGTCTTTGCAAATGATTCCATGCCCAATGGAACACTAGAGTTTAGGTTCTGTTTGAGTTTTTTCCAGGAAAGGCATTGGATCTGAGGTTCTTGAAACCTCACAGGGAGACTTTCATCCCCAGAAGGAGCCAAATGTTATCTCCTCAAATAACACAGTCAAAGTTGTTTATTTTAGGTGATAGGAAGTCATCAAAAAATTCGTTTCTAAATTTTCTAAGGCTCATTTTTTAGAGCTTTATGCATGTAATAAAGTTTGAAAAACATTTGGTTTTGTTTTTATTTCAAAAAAGTCGAATCTCAGGTTTTGGTGGCTTAGGCAGACATTTCAATTATTCATTAGCCACTGAAAGCCTAGCTTTCGATGGCTTAAACGTGAAATTCAGGGCTAGTTTAGCCACCGAAAGTGCAGGTTTTTCAAACGATAAACTGCCTTGGGAAAACTCAATTTTCTCAGCCGTGGAGAGGCCTTTTCACACACTCAAATAGTTGATTGACAACTAGACATCCTAAGCTCCAATGGTACTTTCAGATCTGAATTTAGAGCTTGGGAAAACAGTCAAAATTCCCCCACAAGAATCAGCTGTAACAGGTTTTCAATGATGTTATAAAACCAAAAACTCCTACAAGTGGCGAGGTAATGAGAGTTTATGTATGCATCCGAGCCAAAGCGCAAGTGCCAGTTCCCACTCCATATAGGATCTAAACATTTGATGCCTCGGGGATTTGATTTATGAACAAATAAAATATAAATCAAATGCAGAAAATTGATAGATGCCAGAGGTTATAAGTGTCTGAAGTCTTGCACACTGAACAGATAGATGAAGTATTCGATTGATTACAAATATTGGAAGGTAACGGAAATTTCATAAAACCAGGAGCCCGATTGATGAGTTGAAATGTCAAGTGATTACAGGTGCCGAGATTGATGTGTGTTGTGCAGGAGCATCGATGACTTCATTTATTTAAGATTGTAGGGTATCTAGATATCGTGTCAATTGCAGGTGCAAGAGGTCTTATTTATTGTCTCTATAAACATGGAAGTTCATCCACGCTTATGTTTCTAAACCACCGAACCAACAGTTTATTGTAAGATCTCTTTGGATGATGACTGGTTGTTCCTGACTTTGAAGATCGCAGAGGATTCCTCATCATCGATGGAAGGAGAGACCCCAAGCTTTGTAGAGCATATGGATTCGGATGTGAATCTCTTCAGAAATCCAGCCAGAAAAATTGATTGTAGTCAATTGTCAAATGTTTCGATTTGCAAAGATGAGCTTTTACTTCCTATAAGGGTGTTCAGCGCTGGATATTTCACATTTCTGATAGTCATCTCCATTGCTTAGGACACTATTGGAACATTGGTAATTTTCACTTTATCATTATTTGAAAGCAGGGAAAGCCTTCAACTCATCCTTGTGGGCCTGCTTGTAAATGATAGTATGGTAAACAGGCTTGAAGAAATCAATTCCAGGCTGGATGGGCTCTTTTTATGGAAGAAGAGACAGTGTAAAGGCATCATTTCTATAATAAAGGCAGCATTGGGAATTTATTCCACATACTGGGATGACATGGAGAAGATTTGGCATCACACATTCTAAAATGAGCTTCGAGTGGATTTAAAAGAACATCCTGTACTTCTTACTGAACCTCCCATGAATCCCAAGGCAAACAGAGAGAAGCTACCTCAGATCAGGTTTGAAACTTTTAATGTGCCTGCTATGTATGTTGCCATACAAACAATTTTGTCTTTGTATGCAAGTGGTCGTACAACTAGTATTGTGCTAGATTATGGGGATGGTGTTAGTCACATAGTGCCAATTTATGAAAAATATGCCCAGCCTCATGCTATACTTAGATTAGATCTTGTGGAGAAAAATTTGACAGATGCATTAATGAAGGTCTTGACAGAGAGAGGGTATTCATTCACCACCACTGCAGAGCGTGAAATTGTCTGTGATGTGAAGGAGAAGATTGCATATGTGGCATTTAAATATGAACAAGAGCTTGAGACAACAATAACTGGTTCTTTTCTTTCGGTGGCTTATGCAGTGTTTCACAACTGTCTTTAGTCACCGAAACTAGAGCTTTCTGTGGCTTACAAGTTAAGATTTTTGGCTCCTTAGCCACCGAAAGCACAGAAAATTGCAGATTGTTCTTCTTTTTTCCAAGATCGATTAGTTTTTGATCCAGATGCCTTGAGGGTGGTTTCTAATGATAGATAATAATTAAATGGATACATATCATCATCCCTTTTCAAATTTTGAGGTAGATGACAAGGCAAGACGATTAAGTTGCCTTTCTATTTTTGGGTAAAAATGCACAGATTTTGGTCAAAAAGTCAAAATTCGACCTGGAAAAAGTTTAATAAAGAGAAGATGATGACTATTAATCAAAGATATTATCAAATGACATTCATGGGTGCAGTTGGCACTTCATTTCATCATTGGAAACCTTTTAGGAATCAAATCCTAAAATTTAGGAATATGACTAGATTTGGAAATCTGGTTTTTCCTGTTTTAGTCAGTTTCTTTGGAAACAGATTATGATCAGATGGAAAGGTATTTTTGGAAAGTGAGAGAGGCTATTTACTAGCACGATATCCTATTCAAAAACCTCTCTCAAGTTTCCAAAATATGTTTTTATTTGAGAGATATAGGTCAATTTCGGAGCAACATATTTCCAAAAATGTCTGCATTTTCCAGCCACCTCACAAATTCGAATTTGAGATAGGAGAAAAGGTTATCAGATCCATCTTTTGAGGATATTGAAACTGATTTGTAAAGATTATTTAAATCTCATTGGAGAAGCATTGAAATGGGGGGGAGAGTCCTTGAGGACTAGGTGGTTCGATTTTGAGTTCTATAATCGTTTGTTATTGTAAAGAGACACTTTCTTTAATATATTAAGCCTGCAATCTTCTTTCATTTGTTATTGTCAGACTCTCCTTCATCTTTGTTTATGCATATGAGTTGAAATCATTCTTTTGTCTATGTTTAATGGTCCCATGGTAACTTTCATCTTACTTTTGACAGTTAAGCAAGAATCATAAGCATCTTTGGCTAGTTTGTTGACCCATCATATATATTGCCTATGTGTGTTCTGGTTAACTGATTAGTTTTCTTATCCATTTGATTTACAAACCTATCTGATAATAGCTCTTGAAGGCCTTGTATTGCATGAATATATCTATACTATATTGGAGATACAAACCAGTGATTACGATATTCATCTTGATCCAAACCCACACCCATTATTGAGAAAATAGTTACCAAAAAGATTAAGTTACCAGGCATCTCTGATATACAACCTAGGAGAGTTTCCTGGAGTGATAACAAATTGGCTCTGTTTTTGGGAGAGGAGATTGAAGCTCAGCTTCCTTGGGAGACAACAAGATTTAGCTTTGATGATAGACAAAGTCGGGACACATTTCCGGTTGTAATCATCTATCTGGCGACTCCATGAAGGACAGATTCTGTGGCAGCTCCATTGTTCTGAAATCTGTTGACGACTCCACTGGTATGAAATGAACAAGATCTTAGCTAAGAGGTATGGCTTCTATGATTTTGAAAACATTGTTGGTTTCCCTAATCCAGTACCTACTAGAGATAAATGGGAAAGAAGTATTCCTAGGTTTCGAGGATAAGAGTGGGAAGTGCCAGCTGAACACTTGTTGGATTTTCATGACATTATTCATCGGCTTGAAATTGTGCATGAGGATGTTCAGATCAATCTTTGGGTTTTATTTAGAGGGGATCGGTCATGATTGGTACCGGTCACTTCCCGTTGCCAGTATTAGCTCTTTGGCAGATTTTCATGCTACCTTTCATTTGTTTTGCAAAAAAATATTTTCAGCTGATCTTCTATATCCCGAATGTTGTCATGAATTTCATTTATTGACTAAAGACTCAGATAGTCATGAAGAGTATACTTTTATAGGGGATACCTCTCATTGTAACCTAGACATTGATGATATTCACAATGGTATCCATAGTATAGATGCTTTTGACACTATACCAAATCCATTTACTATCTTAAATTGTCATGAAGATCAGATTGTCCCATTTGAAAACTGGAAAAATGATAAACAAATTTTTAGTTTATCATGTGACAGAGTTGAATCTGTAGCAGATACTAAGGGAAACCCTCAATCTTCTGATTTGGAGACAAAGAAAGATTGCAACATATACGAAGAGGAAGATGGCGTGCTAAAAATTTCAGATCAATAGTCCATCTTATATGACTCTCTTACAAAGGTTGAGCAACCCATATTCAACATTGAGATCAGGGAAGGCAGCTAGCAGCATCATTTCAGTTTACAGTTGGAACAGAAGCTTGAAGAGGTATTCCTTTACTATTTTATTCATCCTATTGTCGATTTTCTGGAATCATTGAGTAGTATAAAGATCAAGATATTCTTGTCAGATGAAGACTGCTTCTATCATTTTTTCAGAACACATCTTTGTTGGCTACGCATTCTTTTATTTTTGGGATCAAGATCAAGAATTTTGTCGGCAAATAAATTTCTTACATGGCTTCATTGGAAGCATGCGTTTACTTGATTAAGAGGCAATATAGTTGGTTAGTGTAGGAGTAGGCAAAAAAATAAGCTCTTCATATGAGCATATAGATTACTTTTAGTTTTTCTAGATAAGCAGGCAGGCTACAAGCAAGTTACAGGTTTGTGGGTAATCAATTGTAAAGGCCAGATGACTCTATGCCGAATGGAACTGCAAGTTCAAACATTTGCATTTGCAAATATAATTTTCCTTCCTGTTAGTCTTTGCAAATGACTCCATGCCCAATGGAACACTACAGTTTAGGTTCTGTTTGAGTTTTTTCCAGGAAAGGCATTGGGTCTGAGGTTCTTGAAACCTCACAGGGAGGCTTTCATCCCCAGAAGGAGCCAAATGTTATCTCCTCAAATAACACAGTCAAATTTGTTTATTTTAATTGATAGGGAGTCATAAAAAAATTCATTTCTAAATTTTCTAAGGCTCATTTTTGAGAGCTTTATGCATGTAATAAAGTTTGAAAAACATTAGGTTTTGTTTTTGTTTCAAAAAAGTCGAATCTCAGTTTTTGGTGGCTTATGAAGACATTTCAATTGTTCATTAGCCACCGAAAGCCTATCTTTCGGTGGATTAAACGTGAAATTCAGGGCTAGTTTAGCCACCGAAAGTGCAGGTTTTTCAAACGATAAACTGCCTTGGGAAAACTCAATTTTCTCAGCCATGGAGAGGCCGTTTCACATGCTCAAATTGTCGATTGACAACTAGACATCGTAATATTTACAATGGTACTTTCATATCTGAATTTATAGCTCGAGAAAGTAGTCAAAAGTCCCCCACAAGAATCAGTTGTAACAGGTTTTCAATGATGTTATAAAACCAGAAACTCCTGGAAGTGGCGAGGTAATGAGAGTTTATGTATGCATACGAGCCAAAGAGAAAGTGCCAGTTCCCACTCCATATAGGATCTAAACATTTGATGCCTCGGGGATTTGATTTCTGAACAAATAAAATATAAATCAAATGCAGAAAATTGATAGATGCCAGAGGTTACAGGTGTCCGAAGTCTTGCGCACCGAATAGATAGATGAAGTATTCAGTTGATTACAAATATTGGAAGGTAACAAAAATTTCATAACACCAGGAGCCCGATTGATGAGTTGAAATGTCAAGTGATTACAGGTGCCGAGATTGAAGTGTGTTGCGCAGGAGCATCGTCGTCTTCATTTATTTAACATTGCAGGGTATCTAGATATCATGTCAATTGCAGGTGCACAAAGTCTTATTTGTTGTCTTTGTAAACATGGAAGTTCATCCACGCTTATGTTTCCGAACCACCGGACCAATAGTTTATTGCAAGATCTCTTTGGATGAAGACTAGTTTTTACCGACTTTGAATATTGCAGAGGATTCCTCATCATCGATGGAAGGAGAGACCCCAAGCTTTGTAGAGAATATGGATTTGGATGTGAATCTCTTCAGAAATCCAGCCAGAAAAATTGATTGCAATCAATTTTCAAATGTTGCGATTTGCAAAGATGTGCGTTTACTTCCTATAAGGGTGTTCAATGCTGGATACTTCACATTTCTGATAGTCATCTCCATTTCTTAGGACACTATTGGAACATTGGTAATTATCACTTTATCATTATTTGAAAGTGGGGAAAGCCTTCAACTCGTCCTTGTGGCCCTACTTGTAAATGATAGTATGGTAAAAAGGCTTGAAGAAATCAATTCCAGGCTACATGGGCTCTTTTTATGGAAGAAGAGATAGTGTAAAGGCATCATTTCTAGAATAAAGGCAATGTTGGCAATTTATTCCACATACTGGGATGACATGGAGAAGATTTGGCATCACACATTCTACAATGAGCTTCGAGTGGCTTCAAAAGAACATCCTGTACTTCTTACTGAAGATCCCATGAATCCCAATGCAAACAGAGAGAAGCTGCCTCGGATCAAGTTTGAAACTTTTAATGTTCCTGCTATGTATGTTGCCATTCAGACAGTTCTGTCTTTGTATGCAAGTGGTCGTACGACTAGTATTGTGCTAGATTCACGGGATGGTGTTAGTCACACAGTGCCAATTTATGAAGAATATGCCCTGCCTCATGCTATACTTAGATTAGATCTTGTGGAGAAAAAATTGACAGATGCATTAATGAAGGTCTTGATAGAGAGAGGGTATTCATTCACCACCACTGCAGAGTGTGAAATTGTTTGTGATGTGATGGAGAAGCTTGCATATGTGCCATTTAGATGTGAACAAGATATTGAGACAGCTATAAGCAGTTCTGTGCTTTTGGTGGCTTAGGAAGTCTTTCACAACTGTCTTTAGCCACTAAAAGAAGAGCTTTTAGTGGCTTACAGGTTAAGATTTTTGGCTCCTTAGCCACCGAAAGCGCAGAAAATTGCAGATTGTTCTTCTTTTTGCCTAGATCGATTATTTTTTGATCTAGATGCCTTGAGGGTGGTTTATAATGATAGATAATAATTAAATGCATACATATCATCATCCCTTATCATCTTTTGAGGTAGATGACAAGGCAAGAAGATTAAGTTTCCTTTCTATTTTTGGGTAAAAATGCACAGATTTTAGTCAAATTATCAAAATTCGACTTGGCAAAAGTTTAATCAAGAGCAGATGATGACTATTACTCAAATATATTATCAAATCTCATTCATGGGTGCAGGTGGCACTTCATTTCATCATTGGAAACCTTCTAGGAATCAAATCCTAAAATTTAGGAATATGACTAGATTTGGAAATCTGATTTTTCCTGTTTTAGTCAGTTTCTTTGGAAATAGATTCTGATCATATAGAAAGGTATTTTTTGCAATTGATAGAGGATTTTTACCAGCACGGGCTTCTCTTCAAAAACCTCTCTCATTTTTCCAAAATCCATTTTGATTTGAGAGATATAGGTCAATTTCGGAGCAGCATATTTCCAAAAATTTCTGCATTTTCCAACCACCTCACAAATTCAAATTTGAGATAGGAGAAAAGGTTATCAGATCCATCTTTTGAGGATCTTGAAACTGATTTGTAAAGATTATTTAAAGATCATTGGAGACTAATTGAAACTGATTTGTAAAGATTATTTAAAGATCATTGGAGACTAATTGAAATGGGGGGGAGAGTCCTTGAGGACCAGGTGGTTCGATTTTGAGTTCTATAATCGACTGTTATTGTAAAGAGACAAATTCTTTAATATATTAAGCCTGCAAGCTTCTTTCATTTGTTATTGTCAGACTCTCCTTCATCTTTGTCTATTCATATGAGTTGAAATCATTCTTTTGTCTATGTTTAATGGTCCCATGGTAACTGTCATATTACTTTTGACTGTTAAGAAAGAATCATAAACATCTTTGGCTAGTTTGTTGACTCATCATATATATTGCCTATGTGTGTTCTGGTTAACTGATTAGTTTTCTTATCCATTTGATTTACAAACCTATATGATAATAGCTCTTGAAGGCCTTGTATTGTATGAATATAGCTAGACTGTATTGAAGATACAAACCAATGATTAATATATTCATCTTGATCCAAACGCACACCCATTATTGAGAAAATAGTTACCAAAAAGATTAAGTTACCAGGCATCTCTGATATACAGCCTAGGAGAGTTTCCTAGAGTGATAAAAAATTGGCCTCATTGCCGGGGAGAAGAGATTGAAGCTCAGCGTCCTTGGGAGACGACAAGATCCAGCTTTGATGATAGACAAAGTCTGGACACATTTTCGGTTGTAATCATCTATCTGGCGACTCCATCAAGGACGGATTCGGTGGTGGCTCCATTGTTCTGAAATCTGTTGACGACTCCACTGGTATGAAATGAAAAAGATCTTAGCTAAGAGGTATGCCTTCTATGATTTTGAAAATATTGTTGGTTTCCCTAATCCAGTACCTACTAGAGATGAATGGGAAATAAGTATTCCCAGGTTTCGAGGAGAAGAGTGGGAAGTGCCAGCTGAACACTTGCTGGATTTTCATGACTTTATTCACATGCTTGAAATTGTGCACGAGGATGTTCAGATCAAACTCTTTGGGTTTTATTTAGAGGGGATCACTCGTGATTGGTACCAGTCACTTCCTGTTGCCAGTATCATCTCTTTGGCATATTTTCATGTTGCCTTTCATTTGTTTTGCAAAAAAATATTTTCAGCTGATCTTCTATATCTCGAATGTTGTCATGAATTTCATTTATTGACTAAAGACTCAGATAGTCATGAAGAGTATACTATTATAGGGGATACCTCTCATTGTGACCTAGACATTGATGATCTTCACAATGGTATCCATAGTATAGATGCTTTTGACACTGTACCAAATGCATTTACTATCTTAAATTGTCATGAAGATCAGATTGTCCCATTTGAAAACTTGAAAAATGATAAACATATTTTTATTTTAGCATGTGACAGAGTTGAATCTGTAGCAGATACTAAGGGCAACCCTCAGTCTTTTGATTCATAGACAAAGAAATATTGCAGCATATACGAAGAGGAAGATGGTGTGCTGAAAAATTCAGATCAACAATCCATCTTATATGACTCTCTGACAGAGGTTGAGCAGCCCATATTCAACATTGAGATCAGGGAAGGCAACCAATAGGATCATTTCAGTTTACAGTAGGAACAGAAGCTTGAAGAGGTATTCCTTTACTATTTTATTGATCCTATTGCCGATATTCTAGAATCATTGAGCAGTATAAAGATCAAGATATTCTTGTCAGATGAAGACTTCTTCTATCATTTTTTCAGAACACATCTTTGTTGGCTACGCATTCTTTTATTTTTTGGATCAAGATCAAGAATTTTGTCAACAAATAAATTTCTTACATGGATTCATTGGAAGCATGAGTTTACTTGTTTAAGAGGTAGTATAGTTGGTTAGTGTAGGAGTAGGCAGCTGAATAAGATCTTCATATGAGCATATAGATTACTTTTAGTTTTTCTGGATAAGCAGGTAGGCTATAGGCAAGTTACAGGTTTGCAGGTAATCAGTTGTAAAGGCTAGATGACTCTACGCCCAATGGAACTACAAGTTCAAACATTTGCATTTGCAAATATCATTTTCCTTCCTGTTAGTCTTTGCAAATGACTCCATGCCCAATGGAACATTAGAGTTTAGGTTCTGTTTGAGTTTTTTCCAGGAAAGGCATTGGATCTGAGGTTCTTCAAACCTCATAGGGAGGCTTTCATCCCCAAAAGGAGCCAAATGTTATCTCCTCAAATAACATAGTCAAATTTGTTTATTTTAGGTGATAGGAAGTCATCATAAAATTCATTTCTAAATTTTCTAAGGCTCATTTTTGAGAGCTTTATGCATGTAATAAAGTTTGAAAAACATTTGGTTTTGTTTTTATTTAAAAAAAGTCAAATCTTAGGTTTTGATGGCTTAGGCGAACATTTCAACTGTTCATTAGCTACCGAAAGCCTAGCTTTCGGTGGCTTAAACGGGAAATCCTGGGCTAGTTTAGCCATCGAAAGTGCATGTTTTTCAAATGATAAACTGCCTCAGGAAAAATCAATTTTCTCAGCCGTGGAGAGGCCATTTCACATGCTCAAATAGTCGATTGAGAACTAGACATCCTAGGATTTCCAATGGTACTTTTATATCTGAATTTAGAGCTCGGGAAAGCAGTCAAAAGTCCCCCACAAGAATCAGCTGTAACAGGTTTTCAGTGATGTTATAAAACTAGAAACTCCTACAAGTGGTGAGGTAATGAGAGTTTATGTATGCATCTGAGCCAAAGCACAAGTGCCAGTTCCCACTCCATATAGGATATAAACATTTGATGCCTCGGGGATTTGATTTCTGAACAAATAAAATATAAATCAAATGCAGAAAATTGATAGATGCCAGAGGTTACAGGTGTCCAAATTCTTGCGCGCCAAACAGATAGATGAAGTATTCGGTTGATTACAAATATTGGAAGGTAACAAAAATTTCATAACACGAGGAGCCCGATTGATGAGTTGAAATTTCAAGTGATTACAGGTGCCGAGATTGAAGTGTGTTGTGCAGGAGCATTGCCGACTTCATTTATTTAGGATTGCAGGATTGCAGGGTATGTAGATATCGTGTCAATTGTAGGTGCACGAGGTCTTATTTGTTGGCTCTGTAAACATAGAAGTTCATCCACACTTATGTTTCTTAACCACTGGACCAACAGTTTATTGCAAGATCTCTTTGGATGATGACTGGTTGTTCCTGACTTTGAAGATCACAGAGGATTCCTCATCATCGATGGAAGGAGAGACCCCAAGCTTTGTAGAGCATATGGATTCAGATGTGAATCTCTTCAGAAATCCAGTCAGAAAAAATGATTGCAATCAATTGTCAAATGTTTCGATTTGCAGAGATGTGCTTTTACTTCCTATAAGGGTGTTCAGCGCTGGATATTTCACATTTCTGATAGTCGTCTCCATTGCTTAGGACACTATTGGAACATTGGTAATTATCACTTTGTCATTATTTGAAAGCAGGGAAAGCCTTGAGCTCATCCTTGCGGCCCTGCTTGTAAATTATAGTATGGTAAAAAGTCTTGAAGAAATCAATTCGAGGCTACATGGGATCTTTTTATGGAAGAAGAGACAGTGTAAAGGCATCATTTCTAGAATAAAGGTAGCGTTGGGAATTTATTCCACATACTGGCATGACATGGAGAAGATTTGGCATCACACATTCTACAATGAGCTTCGATTGGCTTCAAAAGAACATCCTGTACTTCTTACTGAAGCTCCCATGAATCCCAAGGCAAACAGAGAGAAGATTCCTCAGATCAGGTTTGAAAATTTTAGTGTTCCTGCTATGTATGTTGCCATTCAGACAGTTCTGTCTTTGTATGCAAGTGGTCTTACAACTCGTATTGTGCTAGGTTCTGGGGATGGTGTTAGTCACATAGTGCCAATTTATGAAGAATATGCCCTGCCTCATGATATACTTAGATTAGATCTTGTGGAGCAAAATTTGATAGATGCATTAATGAAGGTCTTGACAGAGAGAGGGTATTCATTCACCACCATTGCAGAGCGTGAAATTGTCTGTGATGTGAGGGAGAAGCTTGCATATGTGGCATTTAAATATGAACAAGATCTTGAGATAGCTATAAGTAGTTCTATGCTTTCGGTGGCTTAGGCATTCTTTCATAAATGTCTTTAGCCACCAAAAGCAGAGCTTTCGGTGGCTTACAGGTTAAGATTTTTGGCTCCTTAGCCACCGAAAGTGCAAAAAATTGCAGATTGTTCTTCTTTTTGCCCAGATCGATTATTTTTTGATCTAGATGCTATGAGGGTGGTTTATAATGATAGATAATAATTAAATGGATACATATCACCATCCCTTTTCATCTTTTGAGGTAGATGACAAGGCAAGAAGATTAAGTTGCCTTTCTATTTTTGGGTAAAAATGCACAGATTTTGGTCAAAAAGTCAAAATTCGACTTGGAAAAAGTTTATTCAAGAGAATATGATGACTATTACTCAAATATATTATTAAATATCATTCATGGGTTTATGTGGCACTTCATTTCATCATTGGAAAACTTCTAGGAATCAAATCCTAAAATTTAGGAATATGACTAGATTTGGAAATCTGGTTTTTCCTTTTTTATTTAGTTTCTTTGGAAACAGATTATGATCAGATGGAACTGTATTTTTGGAAAGTGAGAGAGGATTTTTAGAAGCATGAGCACCTCTTCAAAAACCTCTCTCAGTTTTCCAAAATCTGTTTTGATTTGAGAGATATAGGTCAATTTTGGAGCAGCATATTTCCAGAAATTTCTGCATTTTCCAACCACCTCACAAATTCGAATTTGAGATAGGAGAAAAGGTTATCATATCCATCTTTTGAGGATATTGAAACTGATTTATAAAACTTATTTAAATCTCATTGGACAAGCACTGAAATGGGGGGGAGATTCCTTGAGGACTAGGTGGTTCGATTTTGAGTTCTATAATCGACTGTTATTGTAAAGAGACACTTTCTTTAATATATTAAGCCTGCAAGCTTATTTCATTTGTTATTGCCAGACTCTCCTTCATCTTTGTCTATGCATATGAGTTGAAATCATTCTTTTGTCTATGTTTAATGGTCCCATGGTAACTATCATCTTACTTTTGACTGTTGAGCAAGAATCATAAGCATCTTTGGCTAGTTTGTTGACCCATCATATATATTGCCTATGTGTGTTCTGGTTAACTGATTAGTTTTCTTATCCATTTGATTTAAACACACACCCATTATTGAGAAAATAGTTACCAAAAATATTAAGTTACCAGGCATCTCTTATATACAACTTAGGAGAGTTTCCTGGAGTGATAACAAATTGGCGCCGTTGCCGAGGAGAGGAGATTGAAGCTCAGTTTCCTTGGGAGACGACAAGATCTAGCTTTGATGATAGACAAAGTCTGGACACATTTTCAGTTGTAATCATCTATCTGGCGACTCCATGAAGGATGGATTCGGTGGCAGCTCCATTGTTCTAAAATCTGTTGGCAACTCCACTGGTATGAAATGAAAAAGATCTTAGCTAAGAGGTATGCCGTCTGTGATTTTGAAAATATTGTTGGTTTCCCTAATCCAGTACCTACTAGAGATGAATGGGAAAGAAGTATTCCCAGTTTTCGAGGAGAAGAGTGGGAAGTACCAACTGAACACTTACTGGATTTTCATGACTTTATTCACCATCTTGAAATTGTGCATGAGAATGTTCAGATCAAGATATTTGGTTTTTCTTTAGAGGGGATCACTCATGATTGGTACCGGTCACTTCCAGTTGCTAGTATCATCTCTTTGGCAGAATTTCATGTTGCCTTTCATTTTTTTTGAAAAAAAATATTTTCAGCTGATCTTCTATATCCCGAATGTTGTCATGAATTTCATTTATTGACTAAAGACTCGGATAGTCATGAAGAGTATACTTTTATAGGGGATACCTCTCATTGTGACCTAGACATTGATGATCTTCACAATGGTATCCATAGTATAGATGCTTTTGACACTGTACCAAATGCATTTACTATCTTAAATTGTCATGAAGGTCAGATTGTCCCATTTGAAAACTTGAAAAATGATAAACATATTTTTATTTTAGCATGTGACAGAGTTGAATCTATAGAAAATACTAAGGGCAACCCTCAGTCTTCTAATTTGCAGACAAAGAAAGATTGCAGCATATACGTAGAGGAAGATGGTGTGATGAAAATTTTAGATCAACAGTCCATCTTATATGACTCTCTGACAGAGGTTGAGCAACCCCTATTCAACATTGAGATCAGGGAAGGAAGCTAGCAACATCATTTCAGTTTACAGTCGGAACAGAAGCTTGAAGAGGTATTCCTTTACTATTTTATTGATCCTATTGCCAATTTTCTGGAATCATTGAGCAGTATAAAGATCAAGATATTCTTGTTGGATGAAGACTGGTTCTATCATTTTTTCAGAACACATCTTTGTTCTCTATGCATTCTTTTATTTTTGGGATCAAGATCAATAATTTCGTCAGCAAATAAATTTCTTACATGGCTTCATTGGAAGCATGCATTTACTTGATTAAGAGGCAATATAGTTGGTTAGTGTAGGAGTAGGCAGCTGGATAAGCTCTTCATTTGAGCATATAGATTACTTTTAGTTTTTCTGGATAAGCAGGCAGGCTACAAGCAAGTTATAGGCTTGCAGGTAATCAGTCTTAAAGGCTAGATGACTCTATGCCCAATGGAACTGCAAGTTCAAACATTTGCATTTGCAAATATCTTTTTCCTTCCTGTTAGTCTTTGCAAATGACTCCATGCCCAATGGAACACTAGAGTTTAGGTTCTGTTTGAGTTTTTTCCAGGAAAGGCATTGGATCTGAGGTTCTTGAAACCTCACAGGGAGGCTTTCATCCCTAGAAGGAGTTAAATGTTATCTCCTCAAATAACACAGTCAAATTTGTTTATTTTAGGTGATAGGAAGTCATCAAAAAATTCATTTCTAAATTTTCTAAGGCTCATTTTTGAGAGATTTATGCATGTAATAAAGTTTGAAAAACATTTGGTTTTGTTTTTATTTCAAAAAAGTAGAATCTCAAGTTTCGGTGGCTTAGGCGGACATTTCAATTGTTCTTTAGCCATCGAAAGCCTAGCTTTCGGTGGCTTAAACATGAAATTCAGGGCTAGTTTAGCCACCAAAAGTGCAGGTTTTTCAAACGATAAACTGCCTTGGGAAAACTCAATTTTCTCAGCCGTGGAGAGGTTCTTTTCACACGCTCAAATAGTCGATTGAAAACTAGACATCCTAAGCTTTCCAATGGTACTTTCAGATTTGAATTTAGAGCTCGAGAAAGCAGTCAAAAGTCCCCCGCAAGAATCAACTGTAACATGTTTTCAATGATGTTATAAAACCAGAAACTCCTGCAAGTGGCAAGGTAATGAGAGTTTATGTATGCATCTGAGAAAAAGCGCAAGTGCCAGTTCCCACTCCATATAGGATATAAACATTTGATGCCTCAGGGATTTGATTTCTTAACAAATAAAATATAAATCAAATGCATAAAATTGATAGATGCCAGAGGTTACAGGTGTCCGAAGTCTTGCGTGCCGAACATATAGATGAAGTATTCGGTTGATTACAAATGTTGGAAGGTAACAAAAATTTCATAACACCAGGAGCCCGATTGATGAGTTGAAATGTCAAGTGATTACAGGTGCCGAGATTGAAGTGTGTTGCGTAGGAGCATCACCGACTTCATTTATTTAAGATTGCAGGGTATCTAGATATCGTGTCAATTGCAGGTGCACGAGGTCTTATTTGTTGGCTCTGTAAACATGGAAGTTCATCCACGCTTATGTTTCTGAACCACCGAACCAACCGTTTATTGCAAGCTCTCTTTGGATGATGACTGGTTTTTCCTGACTTTGAAGATCGCAGAGGATTCCTCATCATCGATGGAAGGAGAGACCCCAATCTTTGTAGAGCATATGGATTCAGATGTGAATCTCTTCAGAAATCCAGCCAGAAAAATTAATTGCAATCAATTGTCAAATGTTTCGATTTGTAGAGATGTGATTTTACTTCTTATAAGGGTGTTGAGCACTGGATATTTCACATTTATGATAGTCGTCTCATTTTCTTAGGACACTATTGGAACATTGGTAACTATCACTTGATCATTATTTGAAAGAAGGGAAAGCCTTCAGCTCGTCCTTGTGGGCCTGCTTATAAATGAAAGTATGGTAAAAAGGCTTGAGGAAATCAATTCCAGGCTGCATGGGTTATTTTTATGGAAGAAGAGACAATGTAAATGCATCATTTCTAGAATAAAGGCAGCGTTGGGAATTTATTCCACATACTAGGATGACATGGAGAAGATTTGGCATCACACATTCTACAATGAGATTTGAGTGGCTTCAAAATGACATCATGTGCTTCTTATTGAAGCTCCCATGAATCCCAAGGAAAACAGAGAGAAGCTGCCTTAGATCAGGTTTGAACCTTTTAATGTGCCTGCTATGTATGTTGCCATTTAGACAGTTCTATCTTTGTATGCAAGTGGTTGTACAACTAGTATTGTGCTAGATTCTGGGGATGGTGTTAGTCACACAGTGCCAATTTATGAAGAATATGCCCTGCCTCATGGTATACTTAGATTAGATCTTGTGGATCAAAATTTGACAAATGCATTAATGAAGGTCTTGACAGAGAGAGGGTATTCATTCACTACCACTGCAGAGCGTGGAATTGTCTGTGATGAGAAGGAGAAGCTTGCATATGTGGCATTTAAATATGAACAAGATCTTGAGACAGATATAAACAGTTCTATGCTTTCGGTGGCTTAGGGAGTCTTTCACAACTGTCTTTATCCACCGAAAGAAGAGCTTTCGATGGCTTATAGGTTAAGATTTTTGGCTCCATAGCCACCGAAAGCGCAGAAAATTGCAGATTGTTCTTCTTTTTTCCCAGATCGATTATTTTTTGATTCAGATGCCTTGAGGGTGGTTTCTAATGATATATAATAATTAAAAGGATACATATCATCATCCCTTTTCATCTTTTTAGGTATATGACAAGGCAAGAAGATTAAGTTGCCTTTCTATTTTTGGGTAAAAATGCACAGATTTTGGTCAAAAAGTCAACATTCGACTTGGAAAAAATTCAGTCAAGAGAATATGATGACTATTACTCTAATATATTATCAAATATCATTCATTGGTGCAGTTGGCACTTCATTTCATCATTGGAAACCTTCTAGGAATAAAAACCTAAAATTTAGGAATATGACTAAATTTGGAAATCTGTTTTTTCCTGTTTTAGTCAGTTTCTTTGGAAACATATTCTGATCAGATGGAAAGGTATTTTTGGAAAGTGAGAGACAATTTTTACCAGCACAAGCTCTTCTTCAAAAACCTCTCTCAGTTTTCCAGGATCTATTTTTATTTGAGAGATATAGGTCAATTTTGGAGCAACATATTTCCAGAAATTTCTTCATTTTCCAGCCACCTCACAAATTCAAATTTGAGATAGGAGAAAAGGTTATCAGATCCATCTTTTGACGATATTGAAACCGATTTGTAAAGATTATTTAAATCTCATTGGAGAAGCATTGAAATGGGGGGGAGAGTCCTTGAGGACCAGGAGGTTCGATTTTGAGTTCTATAATCGACTGTTATTGTAAAGAGACACTTTCTTTAATATATTAAGCCTGCAAGCTTCTTTGATTTGTTATTGTCAGACTCTCCTTCATCTTTGTCTATGCATATGAGTTGAAATCATTCTTTTGTCTATGTTTAATGGTCCCATGGTAACTGTCATCTTACTTTTGACTGTTAAGCAAGAATCATAAGCATCTTTGGCTACTTTGTTGACCCATCATATATATTGCCTATGTGTGTTCTGGTTAACTGATTAGTTTTCTTATCCATTTGATTTACAAACCTATCTGATAATATCTCTTGAAGGCCTTGTATTGCATGAATATAGCTAGACTGTCTTGAAGATACAAACCAGTGATTAAGATATTCATCTTGATCCAAACCCACACCCATTATTGAGAAAATAGTTACCAAAAATATTAAGTTGCTAGGCATCTCTAATATACAGCCTAGGAGAGTTTCCTGGAGTGATAACATGTCTATTGCAGATCATTTAAATGAATTTAATATGGTTACTAATAAACTAAGTTATGTAAAAGTGGAATTTGATGATGAGGTCGAGGATGTTTTAATCCTATTCTCATTTCCAGAAAGATGGAATGGATTGGTCATGGTTGTAAGTAACTATGTATCTAGTTCAAACACTCTAAAATTTTATGATGTTGTTGGTGTTATCCTTAGCTAGGAAATGAAATGGAAAAGGACAGGTGAGACATCAGGTAATGCGTTAAACATGGAGAACATGGGAAGACAAAAGGGCTAATAATGACTATATAAAAAATCCTTTTTGAAAGGTGTACTAAATAAGTTATAGAGGTTTAATTCAAAGAAAAAGACATGCTTATTTAGGCTTAGCAACCTCTAAAAACCATTGTTGGAATTTGAAAAGGCATCCTTTGCATAGCCAATTATTCTGGGGGTTTTCCTATTGGCAGGAGATTACCTCTCTTAGGTGTGTTACAACCCCAATGTTTTTTCCGCAATAATGTTGAATCTTAATCACCTATTTTTGTTAGGTCCCTTTGCCAAGTCTATTTAGTATTTTAGGTTGTCTCTTTTTATGCTTATGTCATTCCCATGCCCATTACCTCGAAAGCCTCATTAGAGGATAACCTCCTCCAATTTGTGGAATTCCAAGAAACATTGTAGGCGATGAGAGTGGAAGTGCATATTCTTTCTCATATGGAAGAAAAGGAAAACCCAACCTACTAAAAGATTCATTTGGTATGATAACTCACAAATCCATGTAAATTTGTACATGCAAATTTAGTCCAAGTGTAAAAGGTAGAGTTGGATGTGGCCCACTTGAGGTGGATTTTTAGGGAGGCACATGTACTATGAGAAACAATTCTCTAGGTGCTTTTCTTCCCATTCTGTTCACTCTAGGAAATCCAAAAACTTCGAGAATAGGCTATTATATTGAGATGGTCATGTAGTCAGAGAACAAAGGGATTCTTGGCATACATAGCCACTCCCACATGCATAATATATTCTTACATATTATCTCTCACCACCTTAGTGGTTAAGAATCCTCTTAAACCTACCAATAATGGATGGAAGTCGATTATTATTAATCCTTTCTATGATAGATGGTTGGGGGCCAACTCCTAAGAATCATGATGATCTGCAACCTAGTGTTGAGCTTAACTTGACTATATTAAATAATCATGTTTGAGATGTTGTGTTTTTACAACACCTTAGGCTGATGGTATTTGTACTATTTTGTGTTCTAGACTTTATGTTTTCCTACTTTTTTCCCAAGGTGCATTGGTTACACTGGAGGGATTTATTTGTTTTTAGAATCGCTTGATTTTGAGTTTTCCTATTGCTAATTGCATTTGCATTTATAAAGAATTTTTTAAGTATAAAAAGTAAATGTTGTACATTTTCCATTCACATTAATAGTTAAAGGAAGTGGTTTATTCAAAAACATGTACTATTATGGTAAATTGTTTGAGAATTGTAGCCAATATTTAAACTATCTATAATCTCTCACTTAGAATGTGACTCCCTCCTAAATGATGATCTCCTAAGAGTTAAAAATAATATTATTTATAGCAAGAAGTACTAGGTGAAACTTCTAGGGCTAGGGTTTGTTCTTAAGCTTGACGATCATGCACTATCTTACTATTGTCATGTTTATAATTTGTTATGATCCTAACAGGGGACCTATATAAAGGGTCACATGTATAAGTAATAATGATTCAACTTAGTTGTGGGCCTACATACGTAATGTGTGAGAACAAGTATGTGTGTGACTAGAACTTGTCATATGATCATTGAAAATGGATGTAGTTGGGCTAGTTGACAGTTATTCTTCTAATATGTTAGAGTTATTATGTAACTTGTCACGACCCCACAAGACACCTACCCATATCTTGTGATCATGCATCTCCCAAGGGTGTGCGACACCATGACAATTCTCACTTGGCTTCTTGGAAATACATAGGATACTTCATCTGAAATACACATATTCACCTAGAGCATACCCATACTCCATTCTAGGCTACGGGTGAGTCACACTTCTACTTTGTGCAACTCACTTGTATACTTAGACAATATTGTTAATATTATTAACACTTAGTCATTTAAGCATACATCCAAAAACGTGTAAAACTAAGAGAACACTTGCAAAACAAACAAAAGACACATAGAAATAGTGCACATGGCACAAGACATGCCTAACACCCGACTAAGTCTTATTATTGCGAAAAAATTACAATATGAACACTATTGACTCGGTTTAAAACTTGGGAAGAGTCACACAACTCGCCTCACCTCACTAAGACACTCATACACAAATTCAACCCTCCAAGACTCTCTATCGCAACTACTTTCACAACCCCTGTGGTGCACCCCAAATGTATGCCCTTCCATAGATTCACCGTCTCTTCTCTATTCTAGACTTCACCAAGCTAACAAAAAATTTGGTTATGCCTCATAGTATGCCTCACATAGACCTGCGTTCAAACATCCCCAAACTCTCCTTATGCATCCCACTCTTTGATACTTGTCTTCCATCTTCACAACTCTGTGTTTTTTTCTTCCTTTCCTCATAACCTTTCCTTAGTCTCTTGAATTTATCTCTATGACTTTTTGATCCTTGTCTTCCTTTATAGTTATAAATAATAATCCTACCACTAATGATGACAACAATATAACAATAGAAATGTAATGGATCAAGAACCAAAGGTTTAACATTCCCCGACCCTTCAAACAATTGTTTCCCTCAATGCTTGATTAGAATAGGATGCTTCAATATGAAGAAATCATCCTTCCAATATGCATTTTCTATTGGTGGTTTCTTCTAATTGATGAAAAATTCCATATTTGTCCTTTTCATGTCCTTGCAATATGTAGGTTCTTACAATTTTATTTCTCCTACAAAAACATTAGCTTTTCTCCCCATCTGATGGTCCCTTTTCAAGAAATCACCATCAAATGGTATCAAAATTGATATCTTTATATTCTTATACCATTCCTCTTTCCAATCCCTTTTGTGTCACCACAAACTAAGCTTCCAATCAAAATTTAATGATAATATCAAGTTATCACACCTCATAAAGCCGTGATTTAGTGCTAATATGTTGGTTGAACTTGAACCTGTTACATATTCACGGATTCTAAGATAATTATGTTAACGATTTTTTTATAATATTTAATAATCCCATTGATTCCATGCAATTTGGACCTGCCAAGGGAAAGCTATGATGGACTTATAAGAACCTATTTTTCCCCTTATTTTAAGAGAACAAACTTGTATAGGTTGTCACTCAATACTTGTAGTACTTCGAGATGTGAAATTTGGATATTTAATACCTTGATCCATCCTCTTTTCAATGAAATCAATTTTTTTTCAATTGGGCCTCTCAACTTCTTGATATGAGCTTTTGGGTAGAAGCTATGATTTAAGAAAGGTTTAAGGACTATAAAACCCTAATTTTTGTAGTTTGTACCATTTACAGAGAACCAAAATATGAAATTTTGGATGGAGATACTTCACCTCTTACCAACCATACAAGTCCCATGAAAATGTAATATTTATAATAATTTTAAATTGAAATGGTAATATTGGTTGTTTTAAGGATCCAAACCAAGAATCGTTTTCTTTGATACCAAATGTTAGGGTCTAAATTGATGGACTACGATTGTTGTTATACCAAAACCCGGAGGCGTTAGTCTTTGCCACAATATCTGGAGTTAGGATACATGAGAGGGGGTTAACCCATGTCATGAAACTTACAGGAAGCACTGAACCCAATGTCCAACAATCTCCCCCAAACGTGTGCCAGGCGAGTTTTGAACTCGAGACCTGTCGCTCTAATACCATTTGTTGGACTACAATTTTCATTAGAAAAAAACCCACAGGCGTTAATCTCCACGACAATCACCGGATTTAGGATCCATGAGAGGGGGTTAACCCATGTCGTGAAACTTGTGGGAAGCGTTGAATCCAATTTCCAACACAAATAACCCAAATAACAAAATGATATAAACAATAATTAATGCCACACCTTGAGAATGATAGAAACTAAATAAATAATAATTACAGTTCGAGGCGGTAACCCCATTTGTACCTTATGTTTAAAACTAACTCTTGATGATCCCCAAAACTAGATCTCCTTTGTATATATATAAAAGACAAATGGTAAAATTACAAATAATAAACCTAGTACTAATTAAAACAATAATAAAAGAATAGAAATGAAATGGATCAAGACCCGGGGTCTTAACATTTTTCATGTTGTGTTGGGTATTTGGTTCATAACATTTGGTATCAAAGAATGTGATTCTTCATTTGACACCTTCAACAAGTACCTCTCATTTTAAGAACTTTAACTTTTGTTAGATACACTCAAACCAAATTCCTTTTGATGTCTTATAATTAGGACACGTGTCTCTATCTAGTAAAATTTCATTAGAGTTGGAATATTCTAGCCCCTTCATAATTCAAAGGTGTGTCATCTAAACTATGAACCTTAAGAACAACTAGAAGTGGAATCAATTGCAGAAGAAGGGAGGAGACAAACAACCAATTCTAAGGGACATATACCTAGTTTTAAAAAGATAAAGTGACTTAATAATATAATCTGGTGTGTGGAATGACGAGAAGACATCAATTCCACCATAGTGAGATAACAATCCCTAGTTTTAAATAGGATCGTATCACAAGAGGGAGAGAAATGTATAAATGTTCAAGCCATGACTTGAGATGGGATTAATCGATTTATATATGGATTTGATTCTTGGTGGTTGGGTATCCTATTATATAAATATGGATTTCTATAACTTTCCAAATATCCTATGTGACATCCTCTCGTACCATGGTGGTCAACATGGTAGGTCAACTTGTAGAAGGCATAACTTTTGTATATGAGCTCTTATTGATGTGATTTTTGCACCGTTGGAAAGGTATCGATGTGTATAATAGAGTTTGGATTCTCATCTATGTTGGGAAATTTTTAACCCCCAAAAATATATTTTGATGCCTCGAAATGGATTTGGAAGGTTTTGAATCCCAATTTTCCAATATGGGACTTGCCACTAAAATGACCCCGCAAGTTAATTCCTCCCATTTTTCCCACTTTGAAAGCATCGAGATAGATGAAAAATAATAAAATGATGCCATCAGGATCATACCTCCCCATTTAGGGAGTATTTTGATATCCAAAATATCTACTGAATGAGGTGACCAAATTTTTCCTCTTCCTTCTCCATAGAGTACCACTTTGCTTTGCCTAGAAGTTGTCCTTTCAACCCAACCTTCCAAATGTCATGCTTCCCCTTCCTTGTAGTTTTGGACCAATTTTGCAAAATTGTGTCCTCTTCCAACTCTGTTTGAGCATCTATTTCTAAATCCTCTATGGAAGGTAGGACCTGCTCCTTGTCCTGATCCAACATGGAGGGCTCAAATAGTTTGATATTCTCCACATTCACGACTGATTAAATGTGCATTTATGGGAGTATACTAAGTTTGTAGGCACTATCTCCCAGCTTTCCAATACCTCAAAAGGACCATATCGTAGATCTTTGATCTTTTTACTAGGACCCTGTAGTCTTTCCTTATTCAGTTGTAACCATACTATGTCTCCCACTCCAAATGTTCTCTATGTTTTGTGTTGGTCATGTCCAGTCTTGTACTTTTCCTTTTTCTTCTTCATTGTCTCTTGTACTTGCAAATGGATTTACTTGATCTTCTCAACAATTTTTTCTTCCTTTAATTCATCTCTTGTGAGGTCCTCCCTCACTCATCCTTGTTTTCCATATACAACATCTAAGGGCGAAGGTGGAAAATATCCAAAGAAAGTTTCAAAAGGTGACTTACCATTAGAAGTGTGGACTACTCTGTTATAAGAGTATTATATATAGATCATATTTTCATCCCAGGTCTTCGAATGCTCCTGATTTTAATCCCTCAAAATTTGCACCAAAATCCTATTGACTACTTTCGTCTTCCCATCTATCTATGGATGGAATTTTTTAGACCTATTCAAATTACTGTCCATCTTCTCGCACAATGTAATCTAATATGCACTGAGAAATCTGGTATCTCTATTTGAGATGATGCTCCTTGGTATCCCAAATTTCACCCATACATGTTCAAAGAACTTGTTCGCTGCTTCTTTTTCATTGATGGTATTTTTACAAGGCATGAGAATGCACATTTTTCTTAACCTATAAACTACCAAAAATAAATAGTCATTTCCCTTCTGGTTTTTTGGTAACCCTCCCAAAAAATCCATGGAAATCATTTCCCAAGATAGATTGGGTACAGGTAAGGGATGGTATAGACCTTACTTCCTATTGGTTGTGGAGCCTGATTATCTTCCTAATTTAGATGTTTATATCGTGCTTGGACCCCATTCCCTAACAGGGGGTGTGGGGGGGCTTTCCCCCCACAACTATCGCCAGGGGAGTCCAGGTTCCAGGGGGCAGAGACAATTTTGGTAGCCCCCCCTAGAGGGGGATTCAGAGGCAATGCCCATGAAGCAAAATATTGGGAAAAAATTCCTTGTAAAATATTTTAATTTCGTAGTCAACATGGATCCTTCATTATAAGGTCGCAAATCTAAAGGTAGAAGATATTTTAGAGTATTTTTTCCTACAAGGAAACCCTCTCTTATGATGGAACTGTATTTTGGTTTTGTTTTATTGCGGATATTGTATTCCGAGAGAGGATACTGTGATATACATAAGAGGAAGTTATAGTGGGTGTGTTGTAGGTTGTATCACTTCATTTTGCTAGATAATAAAAAGGAAGGAACTGGAAATTTCTCTAGTGGACTTAACCCACACTGGGTGAACCACATATATCTATGTCTCTATTGTATTGTGTATATTTTGTGTTTTATTTCAGCATTTGTTTTATTTTATTGATCTGTGATCATGTTTTTTTTAACAACTAGTATCAGAGAGAAAGGTAACTCGCCGGAAAAGAGGGTTCCTGATTCGAGTGGGAGTAATGGCGGAGGATGGAAAGTTTAGGGTCGATAAATTTAATGGCCAAAACTACCAGTTATGGAAGATGCATATGGAAGATTATTTATATCAGCATGATCTTTTCCTACCATTGGGTGGAATAGAAAAGAAGCCGATGGCCATGAAGGATGAAGAATGGGAGGTTCTTGACAGAAAGGCACTATGAACTATACGACTGAGCCTGGACGCATTGGTGGCCTTCGATATTTCAAAATAAAATACAATGAAGGAGATGATGGAAACATTTGCTAAACTATATGAAAAAAACCTTGACGTCCAATAAGGTATTTCTAATGAAGAGATTATTTAATATGAAGATGTCAGAAGGTGGGTCTGTTGCAGATCATTTAAATGAATTTTATACAGTTACTAATCAGCTAAGTTCTGTAAAAGTGGAATTTGATGATGAGGTCAAGGATGTTCTAATCCTATGGTCATTTCCAGAAAGATGGAATGGCTTGGTCATGGTTGTAAGTAACTATGTCTCTAGTTCAAACACTCTAAAATTTGATGATGTTGTTGGTGTTCTCCTTAGCGAGGAATGCAACGGAAAAGCACAGGTGAGACATCGGGTAATGCATTAAACATGGAGAATAGGGGGGAAAAAAAGGATAGAGGAAAGGGCTCAGGGAACCACGTGAATTCTAGGAAGAGAAGAACCAAATCCAGACTAAGAAAGATAGAGTGCTAGAATTGTGGGAAGAAAGGACATCTGAAGAAACACTGCAGAGATTCGAAGAAACAAAGAGATGGGCAACATAAGAAAAATCAGGAAGCGAATGTAACAGGTGATGTGTTACAAGATTCTTTGATTGTTTCTATACATAATATTTTTGAGTCTTGGGTAGTAGATTCAGGGGCTTCATTTCATTCCACACCCCACAGGAAAATTTTTCTAGATTATGTTCAAGGTGATTTTGGACAAATTCATTTGGGTGATGATGCACCATGCAAATTTGTTGGAATGGGTAAGGTACAAATAAAGCAAAAGAATGGAAACCAATGGTTTTTGAAAGAGGTAAGAAATGTTCCATATCCAAGGAAAAATATAATTTCAACAGGGTAGTTGGAAAGTGAAGGTTGTATATCCATATTTATATATAAGGAGTGGAAGGTCACCAAATGATCACTAGTCATAGCAAAAGGAGAGAAGGTAGGTACATTGTATTTATGTATTGGTAATATTGATTCTTCTATCTCTTTAGCTTCTACAATATTGGATACAACACTTTGGCATCATAGGCTTGGACACATGATTGAGACGGTGATGCAAATATTTCACAAAATGAATTTGTTTCCAGATCTTAAACAAATTGATTTGGATTTCTGTGAGCATTGTGTTTATGGAAAACATAAGAGAGTCATATTTCTTAGAGTAAGAAAAGAAAAGAAGAGTGAAAGGTTAGATCTTGTGCATACATATGTATGGGGACCAGCTCAAGTATCATATCTTGGTGGATCTCGTTATTATGTTACTTTTATTGATGATATGACTAGAAAAACTTGGGTTTATTGCATTCAACAAAAATATGATGTTTTTGATACTTTTAAGAAATGGAAAGATTTGGTTGATAATGAGATAGGAAAATTTTTGAAGTGTCTTAGATCAGACAATGGAGGTGAATATTGTAGCAAGAATTTTGATGATTATTGTTCATACCATGGGATTCGTAGAGAGAAAACATTTCCAGTAACACCACAAAGAAATGGTGTGTCAGAAAGGATGAACAGGACAATCACGGAGCATGCAAGGAGTATGAGATTGCATGATGGGTTTCCCTTACAGCTCTGGGAAGATGTTGTAGATATTTTTGTTTACTCGATAGACAGAGGACCTTTAAGATCTTTGGATGGTGGAATTCCAAAGGAAGCATGGATAGGTATAAATTTAAACTATACATGTTTAAAAACTTTCGGTTGTGAAGCATTTGTCCATATTGATAAAGAAAATATAACAAAGTTTGAGGCAAAATCCAATAAGTGTACCTTTATTGGATACAATGTTAATGATTTTGGTTATCGCTTATGGTATTATGAAAATCACAAAATAATTAGGAGTAGAGATGCCATATTTAATGAGAAGGTCATGTATAAAGGTCAATTGCAAGGAAGGAAACAAGAAGAAAAACCAGAATACATAGTGCTTGATGAGATCACTGAAAAATAAATTCCAAAGGTGCAAGAAAATCAAAATGTACAACAACAGGAGAAACATGTACCTCAAAATCATAAAATTTTTGTTAGAAGAACCACCATGTTAAGTAGACCCCTTGAATGATAGTCTCCTTCATTGTACTATTTATTGTTGACTGATTCTGGTGAACCAAAATGTTATGAAGAGGAAATGCAGGTAGACACTAAAAAGAAGTGGGAGCAAGGCATGGAAGAGGAAATGGATTCCTTGGTAAATAACCAAACTTGGGACTTGATTCAGTTGCCTGTAGGAAAAAGAGCATTGTAGAATAAATGGGTTTACAAGTTGAAGGAAGAATATGGAGGAAAAAAGCGGTACAAGGCTAGACTTGTTGTAAAGGGGTTTGCACAAAAAAAATGTATATATTTTGATGAAATATTTTCTTTTGTTGTTAAGATGACTTCAATTAGGACTATTTTAAGTCTTGTGGCATTAGAATATTTGCATCTTGAACAATTAGATGTAAAAACAAATTTTCTCCATGGGGATTTGTAGGAAGAGATTTATATGCAACAACCAGAGGGGTATGAGGTAAAAGGAAAGGAGAATTTGGTATGCAAGTTGAAGAATAGATTGCATGTCCTAAAGCAAGCTCCAAGGCAGTGGTATTTGAAGTTTGACAGGTTTATGATAGAACAAGGTTATAGTAGATGTCATTCTGATCATTGTGTTTAGTTTAAAAGTCTAAAAAATGGAAGTTATATTATCTTGTTATTGTATGTAGATGGAATACTTGTTGCGGGGTCTAATATCCAGGATATAAAGGTGCTCAAGAAGAAATTAGATACTTCATTTGCGATGAAGGATTTGGGTGCTGCAAAGAAAATCCTTGGTATGAGAATAACAAGAGATAAGAAAAATCGCAAATTGACATTGTCTAGGGTGAGTACATAGAGAAAGTGTTGGAGAGGTTTAGAATGAAAAATGAAAAACTAGTTAGTACACCTTTGCATATCCATTTCAAATTAACTAATAAAATGTGTCCCAAGACATAGGGGGAGATAGAATACATGTCTAGGGTCCCTTATTCATCAGCAGTTGGCAAATTGATGTATGCGATGGTTTGCACAAGACCAAATATTGCACATGCAGTGGGAGTTGTGAGCATGTATATGAACAGTCCAGGTAAAGAACATTGGGAGGAAGTAAAGTGGATTCTCAAGTATTTGAGAGGTACTGCTACTCATGCATTATTTTTTGGAGGTTCAAACACTATTCTACATGGATATGTTGATACATATATGGCAGGTGATAAAGATAGCAGGAGGAGCATCACAGGGTATGTTTTTACTATAGGTGGAACAACACTAAGTTGGATTTTGAAACTGCAAAAGGTTGTTGCACTTTCAACAACAAAATCATAGTATGTTGTTGCTACATAGGCTAGTAAAGAGATGATTTGATTACATAGGTTTATGGAGGAATTGAGAAAGAAGCAGGAGAATAGCAAGTTGTATTATGACAATGAGAGTGCCATTCATATTGCAAAGAACTCATCCTTCCATTGAAAGACTAAGAATATATAGCTCAGGTACCATTTCATACGGTCCATCTTGGAAGATGGATATTTGAAGTTAGAAAAGATACATACTAGACAAAATACTACAAACATGTTAACAAAGGGAATAACTAGGGAGAATCTGAGTTCCTGCTCAGTTTTAGTTGGTATTCAAGCATGAAGGTGGAGATGAGAAATTTTCTAGGTCCAAGAAGGATCATATTCCAACAGACACATCGACGGTGGAGTTGTTGTGATCAGTCTCCAAGTGGGATATTGTTGGTTGTGGAGCCTAATTATCTTCCTAATTCAGATGTTTGTTTCAACATGGTTGGACTCCATTCCCTAACGAGGGGGTGTGGGGATATTTCTCCCCCACAATTGTCACCAGGGGGGTCCAGGGGGGTGGATACAATGTTTGTAGCCCCCCCTGGCAGGGGATTCAGGGGCAGCACCCCCGAAGCGAAATATTGGGAAAAATTTACTTGTAAAATATTGTAATTTCGTATTCAATCTAGACCGTTCATTATAAGGTCATAGATATGACAGTAGAAATTATTTTAGGAATTTTTACCCTAGAAGGAAACCCTCTCTTATGAGGGAATTGTATTGCGGATGTGTATTATTGTAAGTATTGTATTCTGAGAGAGGAGTCTGTGAGAGAAAGAAGAGGAAGTTATAGCGGGTGTGCTATAGGTTGTATCCCTTCATTTTGCTGGATAATAAAAAAGAAGGACCTGCAAATTTCTTTGGTGTATGTATCCCACACTAGGTGATCCACATATATCTATGTCTTTGTTCTATTGTGTCTTATTTCAGTATTTGTTTTATTTTTATTTCTCCATGATCCTATTTTTTTCTAACAACTTCCTGTTGCTGGGCCTTTTGGTACAACAAAGTATACATCCTCTAATATACCATGCTACATCTTATTTTATCCTAGGTTAGTAAACATACCTCTATAATTTTGCAACTGTCTTCCTAACACCAAAATTTCCTACAACCTTGGAGGTTTGAGCCTCCCTGATAAGCTGTAGTCATTCACCTTTAGGGACATAGAGCTTGTCAAACCTATAGAGTAAACCATTCTAGAAATGTTAGTCAACCTTTTTTTCATATTCTTACATATGAATTTGGCCATGTAGTTGTTGAAACGCCTCCTTGAAGTTCTCATATTGTGTGTATTACTCTCTGTATGTGTCATGGGTAAAAGGCTCCATGTGCATCAAAGTTACCAAAGTTGTAATCTTGGATGTGCATGGTTTGAAATCATGTTTTCCAACTTGTTTGTGTTATGCTGCCATAGTAGATCAATGATTAGGGATGATTTTGGAACCGGAACTTGCACAATAGTTAACTCAACCTTTGCATCTCACAATGGTTCCCCGCCATTGATCTTCCCTTACTGAGATCCTGTTGGGCCCCAACAACTCCCATTATATTTTTACAAAATTTAAAGGGCCCCTATTAAAATCTTGATAATTAAAATGAGCTACAGAATCAACCTTTTCAAATAGTTCCATGCCTTGGCTTGCTTTGAGACAAACTTAAGACATTCAATATAGTATGAAACATTCATTACAAGAGTATATGTCAAAAGTTAGAAACGAACATAAAAATCTCAATTTAAACAAAAACGTTAATTTTTATTAAATGTTTACTTTCGTTTAAATTATGATTATGTGTTCATTCTTTTGCTCATT
>ML781407.1:886666-919521 GCA_009831015.1 Picea engelmannii
CTTTTGTTTATAATGTTGTTATTTATGTTTTTTTAATCCTGTTACATGTGCAGGTCTGATATCTTTAGATTAAATGATCTGTGATGTGTAGGAGGTTTTTATTATAAATACCATCTATCATTTGCTTCATCAAAATACAAATGCTGTGATTATATCTTCGATTTAAATAATGAGATTTATATTTGAATTTTAAATTGAATGATAAAATGAATAGATTGCTTCCAGATTTATCTTGTTGTAATCATGTATAATTATGAGATCACAGGTTTATGTTTGTTTTTCCTTTTCTGTCATTAAAACCTAAGCTGCCAATACATGTTCTGAATTTATTTAGAACAATCATAAGGTTCATTGCAGATTTCTCTCTTGGACATGGCAGTTGGATGTTCACCACTCATGCAGATGCTTGGATACACCTCATTAATTCACTGACATGATAGCTTCTTTGTATTTTTCTGTCATTTACATATCATTGAAACTAGAATGTATGGTTCAACTTTGACTATCCACATGTTCATGTTTCATTAATTTTTTTTGCAAGATTATTTAAATTTATAAAAGAAAAACAATAAATATTTTTACGTGCTTTCTTTATCTGCTTCCTAGAAGCAATCATTTTTCACATCGATTTTCGTAAGTTTTGATTAAAACTTGCATCTTGTAAATCATGTAAATAAACGAGACTTGTATATCTTCTGTTTAAATACAACTACTATAGTTACATTTGAACATATGTACATATATAGTGTGTTTAGTAATTAGTTAGTTATTTATCTCTTTTATTCGTTTCTTTTGAGATTCTTATATTGGATAATGAAGCCATTAAACCCATCAGAATGAGTTACACCAAACGGCTTGGGTTATTTAGACAACCCCGGACCGTACTCGTTCTTCCAGTTGACGGACAGTCAATTTCGCCCGTCAACAGATCCGAAGGTCAGGACTTAATCAGATGTTTGATCCAAAGGTCCTCCTCTGTAACTCCTAGATCTAACGATCCTGGTTTGTCCCAAAATCTACATCAATGGACATGATTCTCCCTCCATTCTTTTGCAGTTTTACTATGGGGATTTCAATCCCGATCGTGTTTTTGCAATGCGCTTTCCCTTCTAAGATTTTTGGTTTTGTACTTGTTTTCTAACTGATCGATATCATTGATCTATTCGGAATTCGATCATGATGGCATTTCTGCATTTGTGCCGATCTCATGAAATCTAATATGTTTCCTCTCCTTAGATTTAGGTAGATTCCTCTGCATGTTGTTCATAACAATTCATCATCACGTCATAATGACATCGACTGTTGACATCAATGACAACACGTCAATGACAATATGTCCAACAACTTGGTTATCTCCCTCAGAGCACCTACTCTGATACCATGTTGAAATTTATCCTACCCAGCACCCAACAATTAATTTCAAATAATTAACTTATTGAATTAAAGAAGAGCTGAGTAATCAACCAAACATGCATCAAAAGAATAAACTAGGAAACCAAATCAAGTACACATAAACACCAATAATTTTTGGGTATAAACCCCTAGAAAAACATGTGAGGGGAAACCAGTGATGATAATGATTTTATTATTCTAAAATTAAGGCTCTCTTAACATTGATAATGACCCACTGAGAGAAATACATATGCAGACAAACCTAGAAAAGTTTGACATGTTGTATGAACCAAAAATGCATGATTTTCTAGGTGTACATGACTTTGCTTCAGAAAACCCAGGTATGTACACGACTATCTCCACTGTGACCCATGTACATGTATGAAAAACCTATAGGGAAATATTTCTATGACACAAGACTCTCATGTGGCTTCCTATGATTGAAACCCTCTTGTGCTTCCTCTGTTCTCTCTTCTCCTTGACCTAATATCTATATGGAATTCCTTCTCCACCTATCCAAGATCTTGAATTACAATCCTTCATGATCCAATACTCTGTGTCGAATCCCTCGACAACTGTCAAGTTTCAAGTGTCTTCTTCCTTCACCCTAGCATTGATTTTATAACCATGAGTTATACTCTATTTCTAATGTACAAAGTGATTAAAAATTGGGATTACTTCTCACACCCACTTGAGATTTAGAAATATGTTAATTAGTTTTAACACTTTCCTTAGATAACTCAATTAACTAATTACATAATTAATTAATAAAATTAATTTACTTTAATAATTCCTTTAATCAAAGTAAATTCAAGAGTAGAAGGGTTTGGAAAATTTCCACAAATCTAGACACATAGACCTATGTGGAAATACATCTCTCTCTCCCTCCATATATATATATATATACCCCACTCATTTTCTCCCCCTCTGTCTCCATATTCCCCCCTTAATCCTTCCCTCTCTTTCTCTGTCTCTCTCTCTCTCCCTCTCTCAATCCCTCCCTCACTCTCCCCCCCCTCCACCCAATTGAAAAATAATGCTTGTTGATATTTTTGTTGTAGTGTTAAGTATACAAAAAGATATCCTCATGCAAAGAAAACCACTCGAATATTTGTTACTTTTCTTGGTGAGGAATTTAATTAACTCATTCCAAGTGCTTGAAAGTGTTATTGCTAACATTGGATGGTTTTTGTTTCTTCCATTTTGTAAAAAAATAAAATTTCTTAGTTTTTATTCCATTCTAATCCCAAATTTCTAATGGAATTTTTTAGAGATGAAATGTTTTTATGTAATAACTGAAATGGTTTAATATAAATATTAATATAAAATATTGATTCTTAATTCCCAAGATTTTTATTTATTTACTTATTTAAATAATAAATTGAAATTACACTTTTCAAGTGCACAATAAACTTTAAAAGTAATATCACATAAATGAAGTACAATTCATTTCTCACATTTTGAGAAATACTATTTTATCCTGTATTCTTTTTCTTTTCCTCGTTTTAACCTCATTCTGTCCCTTTGAAGAAGGGTCCACAATTACTTACTATAAATTATAGGTTAGTGGAAAAAATATCTAGGGGGAACCAATTCTTTATTGGAATCAGATGTGTGTTGGAGTTGTCAAGTATTTCCATTCCCACTTGAAGGAATTCATTCTTTGTTACACCATACGTGAGGAGGATGACTTGGTTTTCATGCCTTCATATTTATATTCCTAGAGAGGACAATGTTCCTCATTCAATGCTTTTGGGAAAAAAATGTTCCACTTCTCTAAAACAATGGTTTGTTGATTGGAATCAGTTTAGACATATTCATTTGTCGACTATGGTTTCTCACATGCTTCCTAGATTTTTATTTTATATTTATGACCTTTGTTCCTGAGTAGGCACGTGCTTGAGGACATGAAAATTGGATATGCCATTTTTTTCATAGAGAGGACACCGAAAAGTGGTATTCTGATCATTAAGAACTTAAATCCATCTGTTTTTTTATAATGTAGGAGCATCTTTTCCAAGAGACCTTCGCTATGTCAATCTAAAAAAATATTCTAACATATGTGAATAAAGTTGATGCAGGAGCATCATCACCAAAGCACTAGTGGAGGACAACTCAACACCCTAGCGCACATTTTGAAGTGTTTTTGAAATTTGAAAGATGGCATGTCGCGTAATATCTGAAAAGATTCTAATTAAAGAACATATTAAATGTTTAGGAGCTAAACCATCGACGGGGAGTGTATTTTCCTTTAATGTAGTAGATTACAATACAGATTCGAAGCATTTTCTCTTATCTGTCTATCTTGAACATTTATTGTAATAATCCTTAGTAGTTGAAAAGTTTTAATTTGATAGGATAGGATTAAGGTAGTCGGAGGGAAAAGATCTATGAGCCTTTTTGTATAAATAAATGTATTGTATGCCCAAATGAGGTTGTTGCTGCAATTTAGTTGAAGACTGCTGAAGAGTATTGTAGCTAAAGATTATTGTAGCTGAAACTATTGAAGCTTATCGAGGTTGTATGAGCCCATGTACATATCATTTGAATGAATATAACAGAGAAGCATTAATCCAAATGTTTGGTGTTTCCGTTACTGTGTCTATTTGCATGAATGAATGGTAGGCTTTTTGTTAAATTGCAATTCTCTATTATTACGTGTTCTTATGTTATGAATGCATTTATATGGTTGAATGTATGAATATGTGAGGATTAGATAAGTTTCAAATTGTTTCTCTTCTATGAGCCTGTGCAAGGAGTGCATAAGTGTATGCAAGGTGTGCGTTGACATAGTCTATTTCGACTTAGAAGCTTCGAAGAGATAACGTGAAGATTTGTTTTGCAAAGAGTGCATAAGTGTCCGCAAGGTGTGCATTGACAGAGTCTATTTCGACTCAGAATCTCAGAAGAGATAACTTGGAGCTTTGTATGCAAGGAGTGCATATTGTTCGCAATGAGTGCGTTGACAGAGTCTTTTGACTCAGAAGCTCAAGAGGAGTAACTTAAGAGTATTTGCAGAAGAGTGTGAAGAACTGTTGCAAGGCGTGCACAGTCGCTCACAAAGAAGTTGAGTTGTGGAAGAAGACTGTTAAGCCCTAATATTAGCTCATTACCCCTTAATTGGGGCATATTACATTAGTAATGCTATTTTATTTATGTCAGCTTTATTCCATTAGTTGTAATTATACCTCCTAGTCTCCTATATATACCAAGGAGACATTTTCATTTGGAATCATCTTGTACTTGAACATTTATGTGGGGTAAAAGGAGGTTGCCCCCTCGAAGAGGATTATTATCTCAAATTATATCTTTTTCAAGGTGTTCATTACTTATTCTGAGGCTTTTCTATGCTATATTGATATTTGGTTCTTAACATATGGTATCAGAGATCAAGGTCTTGGGGTTTCGTTGCTACATCTGAGACACCTTGGAATTTTCATTATAACTTTGTTTCTACAATGTTTTAGAAGGAACGGATTGGAGTATATTTAGTAGATGGATCAAGGTACATTGGGATAAAATTTCAGCTCCTGAGGCCTTATACTTTCGGATATACAGCCTGTACAAGATAGGGTTATGGAATCATCCTGAACTGAGTCATTGCCGAATTTTCGCTATAAAATTTTTTATGTAACGTTTCAGACCCTGAAATTTGGAGGATATTCAAAAAAATTAGTAAGGTATCCGTGGTAAAAATTTCAGCTTCTAGGTCATATTAAATTTGTAGATACACCCTATGTAAGATAGGGTATCTGACTAGTCCTATTGACTAGTCTCAAGAAGGGGTTCCAGGTAAAACAATCATAACTTATTCCTAGAGTATCCAAATTGAGTGGGACTAGTTTCATTGGATCGTGGACAGTCTGTAGTATTTTTGGTATGAGTTTCATAATTTTATATCAATTATTTTGTGCGGGGCACGCTATACAAGTGATATCTCCTGGAAATGCCAAAAATCGGCAAGTTGTGGGGAAGTTACCGTAAATTCCACTTGGCACATCCAATTTTGATCAGACATGTGGCATTGCAGAGAAGAAATATCAAAAAACTACATAAAATAAATTTTCATACCCAGAAGGGCCGAAACTTGGGAGATACAATAGAAGAAAGATTGTCTAGCAGAACCACCTCAAAATCAAGGTTCAAAAGTGATACTTGGCCAACATGCCACCCAAAAGGGGAACTTGTACACCAAATAAGCCTGTAGACAATCCTACTTGGACTCTTGATGAAGGTGAAGAAATGTGTAGGGACATAAATGATTTACAAAAGAAGATAATAACAAAAGATGAACTACAAGAGAAGAAAAGAGTGTCGTCATTACCCCTTAATTGGGTCATATTACATTAGTAATGTTATTTTATTTATGTCGGCTTTATTCCATTAGTTGTAATTATTCCTCCTAGTCTCCTATATATACCAAGGAGACATTTTCATTTGGAATCATCTTGTACTTGAACATTTATGTGGGGTAAAAGGAGGTTGCCCCCTCGAAGAGGCTTATTATCTGAAATTATATCTTTTTCAAGGCATTGAGTACTTATTCAGAGGCTTTTCTATGCTATATTGATATTTGGTTCTTAACAAAGACCTGTTGCAAGGTGTGCATAGAGTCAAAATTCGACTAAGTGTCAAAGAAACACTCTGAGGAGTTAGAGGTTTCAAGGAAGAACAAGCTCAGAAGAGGTAGTGGGCAAGAATCCTTCAATAGGGAGGAGCCCTTTAAGATTTCATAAATTAACGAGAAATATCCGTTCAGGAGGAAGCGAGATCATTCCAGACCCTCAGAACGATCTGGAGAGTTGCACGGAGGTTAGTCGTGGAGTCTTTTGACAGTTCATGGTTCAGAGGTTTTGGAGTGTTTGAGGAGCAGGTATAGCCAAAGTCCTCAAGATGTGAAGTAATCTTAGTCATTGGTTGTAGCGAGGATACATGGCAGAGATCCAAAAACTTTAGAGGAAGAGTCCTTCGGAGGAAAGGCAAGGTGGAGTAACCAAAACTCCCGAAGACCAAACTAGCGAAGGAGATCGTGGCCATTGATCTGAGGAGGACACACATCATTAGATCATGGACTTCAAGGAAATGAACAAGGAGAAGGTGGAGTCGTTGACCGGAAGTCGTCTGAAGCTTCAAAGGTAAGGAATCATCCTATTCGTCGATTGTGTGGACACGTGGTGTCTTATCTGTCACTTCGTTGATATAGTACTTCGAGGAAAACAAAGAGTGAAGGCACGAAAAGTCACGAAGGCCGAAGCGATGAACTCCATTTGAACCATCCATTGGAAAAGAACTCGTGGTACTAGATCCATAGATTTGGGTAAAGAGTACTTTGGGGGAAAAAGGGTGTTGAGACATTCAGAACTCCTGAACACCGAAGTCCAAAGTAGATCATAGCCATTGGCTATTAGAGGAGCGAAGATCATAGATCTGGTCCAGGTGAGTTCATCAGCTCGGGGTTCGAGTAAGAAGGCTGCAGTTGCATCCGAAATCGTCGAAGTCCAAAGTTGTGAAGAGGGTTGGCCTGAGGTTAAAGCTCATGGTCATATTGAAGAGGATCCTAACAGAGGAGCTAGTGCTCACCACTCAGTGTTACCAGAAGTGCCAGAGAGTGGGGTCATGGTTGAATTGAACTTGCATGGTAAAAAAGGGGGTCTATGTAAATTGATTCCAGGGTCTAACAGAGGCTCGAAGAGCTGATTTGGCTCAGTATCTTAAAGATCCTTGACTAGGAGATCGCACAACCCCTAGGAGAGGAGGGGGGCTAGATCAAGTGGTATCAAAGCTTAGGAAAAGGTTCTTTCTGATACCATCAAGTGGTATTAGAGCCATAGAATTAATTTTTGTAGGAAAGAAGAGGTAGTCTGATATCATCAAGTGGCATCAGAAGGAAACGTTTTCTTTTAAAGCTTTGTGTGAAGGAGAACGTTCAACACCATGCCACCTAGAAGATGTACAAAGCCACCTGCATAAAATAGAGCTTTGGAAAGGGAGATGAGAGAACTTTGCGCAAGGTTAGATGCTATGGAGACAACACAAAGGAGAGCACCTGATGCTGGAGACGTCAGTGATGCAGAGAACAAGGAAGTGGAAGTTGAAGAAGCTGTAGTAGAGGATGTTGCAAAAGAATGCCTGCTGAAAGTGGTTGTCAAATTGGGAGCTATAGAGAAGATAGACATCCCGATGTATGAAGGAAATTTAGATGTTGAAGAATTGTTGGATTGGATAAAATCAATGGACAATTACTTCGACTATGAAGACATTGATGAGGAGAAGAAAGTGAAACATGTTGTCACCAAATTAAAAGGACATGCAACACTGTGGTGGGATGAACTGCAGGCTAACAGAAGATGCAAAGGCAAACAAAAGATCAAGAATTGGGACAGAATGGTAGCCAAGATGAAGGCCAAATTCATACCCAAGGACTATTAGATAAATCTGTTCAAGAAGTTGTAGAACTTGCGACAAAAAGGACTAACAATAAAGGATTACATAGAGGAGTTTTATAAGTTGAACATTAGAGCTGGAAAAAGAGAAAAAGATGTTGAAACGTTTTCTAGGTATATTAATGGCCTGAGATATGAAATCCAGGGTGAAATCAGCATGATGACAGTAAGGACAATGGAGGATTCTTATCATATTGCATTGAAGGCAGAAGAGAAGTTGGCTAGGAAACAGAGCCAACAAAGAAGAGGAAGAAGTATAAACAGAGGTAAGGGAATTGTCCATGACAAGGAACAAAATCCCAAGGTTGAGATTGGAAAAAAACACAGTCACTCAGAAAGAGGAGGAAGTTTCCGAGGGAGATAGTATTGTCGAAGAAATTATTTTCCTCGAGGAAGAGGAAGAGGCAGAGGAGGAGAAGTGAAGTGTTATGCCTGTGGAAATACATGAAACATGTCTTGGGAATGCCCCGAGAGAAAGAAATAAGGAGGAGGTGAAGCTCACATTTCAGAAGCACATAAGAAGAATGTTGAGGTAGAAGGCACCGAACATGGGAAATCTATGATGATGAACAAGGTTCTCTTGAAGCCAGAGCCAGAGGATGAAAAAACAGTGCAAAGGAACAATTTGTTCAAAATTGATTGCCAGACTAAATATATGGTATGCAAGGTGATAATTGATAGTGGGAGCAGTGATAACTTAGTATCCACATAGATGATGGAGAAGTTGGAGCTGGAGAAAACTGCACATCCGAGTCCATATAGAGTCTCATGGTTGCATAAAGGACACCAGGTAATGGTAACTAAATAATGCCTAGTTGAATTTAATATAGGAAGATATAGAGATGAGATTTTGTTTGATGTAATTCCCATGGATGTATGGCATGTTTTTTTGGGGATACCATGGTAGTTTGACAGGAATGTCATTCATGATGGGAGAAAAAATACTTATAGTTTGGAGAAGAATGGTAGGACACACATGTTACTGCTAATAGAGGAAAAGAAAGTAAAGGAAGAAGCCAACACAAGTATACTTCTCATGAGTGGGAAGGAACTCCTGAGTGAAGTCAAGAAGGAATAGGAGATGCAATTTATTGTGGTAAGGAAGCCCAGAGTCATCCTTACAAGTACTTATGTGGATGATCTATCTGAAGAAGTTCAGGAGCTGTTAGAGAATTTTGTTGACATAGTATTGGTTGAGTTACCTAGATCTTTGCCACCTATCAGGAGCATCAACCATCACATTGATCTCATACCAGGAGTGAGTCTGTCGAAAAAAACAACATATATATTGATGCCTCAAGAGAATGAGAAGGTAAAGAAACAAGTCCAAGATTTGATGAACAAAGGGTTAGTCAGAGAAATCTTGATTCCATGCACAATACCAACTGTGTTGAGTCCGAAGAAGGATGGAGGATGGAGAATGTGTACATAATCAAGATCCATAAACAAGATCACCATCAGGTATAGATTTCCTTTGCTAAGGATGGATGAATTAATGGATTGTTTGAGTGGAGAAAATTATTTTCAAATATAGACCTGAAAAGTGGATATCACCAAATCAGGATGAGAGAAGGTGATGAGTGGAAAATAGCCTTCAAAATAGCCAAAGGGTTGTATGAGTGGCTTGTTATGCCATTTGGCTTAAAAAATATCCCAAGTACTTTTATGAGGTTGATGAATGAGGTATTGAAATATTTCATTGATAAGTTTGTGATTGTATAACTGGATGATATATTAGTCTTCAGTGAAACTGAAGAAGAGCATTTGAGACATTTAACATTAGTGATGAGAAGATTGCAATAGGAGAAGTTGTTGATAAATATGAAGAAGTCCTCTTTTATGAAGACATAAATCATTTACTTGGGTTTTGTGATCTCTTCAAATGAATTGAATATGGATCTAGAGAAGTTGAGAGCAATCAGAGAATGACCATCGCCAAGAAGCATATTCAAGGTGAGAAGCTTCCATGGATTAACAGGCTTCTATAGGAAGTTCATTAGAAATTTTAGTGTCATTTGTACACCAATGATGGATAAGGTGAAGAAGAGGCACAATTATTTTAAGTGGAAAGAAGAAGCTGAGAAAATCTTTAGGATATTAAAGGAGAAGATAACAGAACAACTGATTCTGGTCTTGTCAGATTTTGGGAAGACATTCCAAGTAAGATGTGATGCTAGTGGAGTAGAAATTGGAGCAATATTAAGCTAGGACAATAAACCTGTTGCATATTTCAGTGAGAAGTTGAATGAAACCAAGAGGAAGTACTCCACATATGATAAATAGTTTTATGCGGTAATTCAAGCCTTGAAGAAATGGATGCACTACCTTGTTCCAAAAGAATTTGTTTTGTATAGCGATAATCAGGCTTTACAATTCATAACTAGTCAAGAGAAATTAAATCAAAGACATGATAAGTGGATAGAGTTTATGTAAAATTTCACTTTTTTCATTAAACATATTTCTGGTAATGCTAACAAAGTTGTTGATGCATTGAGCAGGAGATGTCTAATTCTGCAGGAATTTCAAGTGAAAACCTTAGGGTTTGAACACCTTAAGGAGATGTATTATGATGACCTAGATTTTGAAGAGGCATATGAAGCATGTGAAAATCCTGTGCTCAGAGATAGAAGCTAGTGGACAGAGTATCTGATTCAAGATGGATTGTTGTTTAAAGGTTTCCAGTTGTGCATGCCAAAATGCTCGATGAGAGATAATCTGTTATAGGAAAAACATAGTGGAGGACTAGTAGGACATTTTGGCCATGACAAGACATTGCACAATTGAGCAGTTCATACTATTAGCTAGGCATGAGGGAAGAAGTGAATAAATTTTTGGAAAGATGTAATATTTTCTAGTATGCAAAATGAAAGAGACATAACACTAGGTTTTATCAACCATTGCCTATTCCAGATAGGCCTTGGGATGCAATAAACATGGAGTTTGTGTTGGGATTGCCAAGGACACAAAGAGGAAGTGATTCTATATTTGTGGTAGTTGATAGATTCTAAAAAATGGTACACGTTACCCCATACCAGAAGACTAATGATGCAACACACATTGCAATTTTTTTTTTCAAGGAAGTTGTGAGACTTCATGTGTTTCCCAAGAGTATTTTCTTAGACAGAGACACTAAATTTGTTGGTCATTTTTGGAGAACATTGTGGAATAAACTGGGGATAGAACTGTCTTTTAGTTCAACATATCACCCTCAAATGAATGGACAGACTGAGGGGGTAAATCAGAGTTTAGGAAATATGCTGAGGAGTTTGGTCACTGAACATCATAGCCAGTGGGATCAAATTCTATCACAAGCAGATTTTTCATACAATGACTCACCAAACAGGACTACAGGGAAGAGTCCATTCCAAATAGTATACGGGATGAATCCAAGAGGAGTATCAGAGTTGAGATATCTAGAGAAAAATGAATTCATAAGTGCTAGAGCAGAGGACTTCACTGCAGAAATGCAGAAGCTTCATAATCAGGTCAAAGAGAAGTTGCAGAACATCAGTAGAGAGTACAAACACAGAATTGATCAACATAGGAGAGAAATTCAATTTGAAGTGGGAGATCAAGTTCTAGCACATATAAGGAAGGAAAGGTTTCCAAGGGGAACATATAACAAATTGAAATTGAAGAAAATAGGACCTTGTAAGATCATAAGGAAATTTGATGCCAATGCTTATGAGATAGAGCTGCCATAAGATGTGGGTATATCGCCCATATTCAACATTTCATACCTGTATCCTTATAGGGAAGATGACACAAAAGGATCAAAATATCAGAAAGAGATCCAGTGGGAGAAGCAGATGCCTGTAGCAGAAAATATGTAGATGGAGAAGATCATAGATTAGAGGACTGGTAAGAAGACCATGAGAAAGACTTATTTTGAGTATTTGGTAAAGTGGAAAGGACACCCAATAGAAGATATCAGTTGGGTAAATGAAGCAGATATTCAGAAGCATGGAAGGTCAGTGCAAGAGCTCATGGACATGAGTCCATGAATTTTTTTCCAGAGGAGTATGATGCAGGAGCATCATCACCAAAGCACAAGTGGAGGACAACTCAGCACCCTAGTGCACATTTTGAAGTGTTTTTGAAATTTGAAAGATGGCATTTCATGTGATATCTCAAAAGATTGTAATTAAATAAAATATTAAATGTTTAGGAGCTGAACCATCGCATGAGATCGATGGGGAGTGTATTTTCCTTTAATGTAGTACATTACAGTACAGATTCAAAGCATTTTCTGTTATATGTCAGTCTCGAACATTTATTGTAATAAGGATTATTAGTTGAAAGATTTTAATTTGATAGGATAGCACTAAGGTAGTCGGAGGGAAAAGCTCTATGAGCCTTTTTGTATAAATAAATGTATTGTATGCCCAGATGAGGTTGTTGCTGCAATTTAGTTGAAGACTGCTAAAGAGTATTGTAGCTGAAACTACTGAAGCTTATCAAGGTTGTATGAGCCCATGTACATATCATTTGAATGAATACAAAAGAGAAGCATTGATCAAAATGTTTGGTGTTGCCGTTACTATGTCTATCTGGATGAATGAATGGTAGGATTTCTATTAAATTGCAATTCTCTGTTATTACTTGTTCTTATGTTATGAATGCATTTACATGGTTGAATGTATAAATTTGTGAGGATTAGATAAGTTTCAAATTGTTTCTCTTCTACGAGCCTATGAAAGGAGTGCATAAGTGTCTACAAGGTGTGCATTGAAAGAGTCTATTTAGACTCAGAAGCTTAGAAGAGATAATGTGAAGCTTTTGTTTTCAAAGAGTGCATAAGTTTTCACAAGGTGTGCGTTGACAGAGTCTATTTCGACTCAAAATCTTAGCAGAGATAACTTGGATATTTGTATGCAAGGAGTGCATATTGTTCTCAAGAGTGCGTTGACAGATTTTTTTGACTCAAAATCTCAGGAGGAGTAACTTAAGAGTATTTGCAGAAGAGTGTTAAGAATTGTTGCAAGGCGTGCACAGTCACTCACAAAGAAGTTGAGTCGTGGAAGAAGACCTGTTGCAAGGTGTGCACAGAGTCAAAATTTGACTGAGTGTCGAAGAAATTCTCTTAGGAGTTAGAGGTTTTGAGGAAGAACAAGCTCAGAGGAGGTAGCAGGAGAGAATCCTTCAATAGGGAAGAGCCCTTTAATATTTTATAAATTAACGAGCAAGATCCGTTCAGGAGGAAGTAGGATCATTCTAGACTGTCAGATATGGGAGAGTTGCACGAAGGTTAGCCGTGGAGTCTTTGGCATTTCGTGATTCATAGTTTTTGGAGTTTTTTAGGAGTGGGGATCACTGAAGTCCTCAAGCCACGAAGTAATCCTAACCATTGTTTGTAGCAAGGATACGTGGTGGAGATCCGCAAACTTTGGAAGAAGAGTCCTTCAGAGGAAAGGCAAGCTGGAATCATCCTAGCCGTCGATTGTGTGGACACGTGGTGTCATCTCTGTCACTTTGGTGATAGATCACTTCAAGGAAAATGAAGAGTGAAGGCATGAAAAGTCACAAAGGTTGAAGCGTCGAACTCCATTTGAACCGTTCGTTGGAAAAGGACGCATGGTACTAGATCCATAGATTCAGGTAAAGAGTACTTTGGGGGAAAAAGGGTGTTGAGACCTTCAGAACTCCCAAATGTCAAAATCAAAAGTAGATCACATTCATTGGCTGTCAGAGGAGTGTAGATAGTAGATCTGGTCTAGGTGAGTTCGCCAGCTCAGGGTTCGGGTAAGAAGGCTTCAACTGCATCAGAAACCCCCAAAGTCTGAAGTTGTGAAGAGGGATGGCTTGAGGTTATAGCTCGTGGTCATATTTAATAAGATCCTAGCGGAGGAGCTAGTGCTCGCCACTTAGTTTTACCAAAATATCCAAAGAGCGGGGTCATGGTTGAATTGAACCTGTGTGGTAAAAAATGAGGGCCTGTGTAAATTGATTCCAGGGTCTAACAGAGGCCCGAAGAGCTGATTCGGCTCAGTATCTTGAATATCCTTGAACGAGAGGTTGCACAAACTCTAGGAGACAAGGGGGGCTGCATCAAAAGTTATATTAATTTGGTCTATCTCTTTTTTATGTAACTACATAAAATATTGTTAGTATCTTTAAAAATTGATAAATGCAGAAAATGAATCGGAAGATTTGAGAGACTACCCAAAGTAGACTTTTGTTTTAGACATGGTGGAAGGGTAGAAAACGGGAGACCACGAGGTAATTAAAAATCCTACTCTAACCCAAAATAGGGATCCGTCCTCTAGAACTTTTTGATAATAACCAAGGTTGAACATTGAACAATAAATAAACACTTAGACCAGGGATAAACCTAATAGTGCTTTTTCTAGGTCAAAAAAATCCATTGATACAACTCTGAAGTAGAAGTCCATAAATAATTAAATTTGTATATTAACTAAAGATAATTTGTAATGTGAAGGAAATTCCATAATATAAAAGGTACAGAACTCCAACTTTGATGCCACTTTGAATTTATCCACAACATATTCCCTAGACATAGGAGGGTTTGAAGTAGTTGAACTAAATGGTTTGTTTTAGATTTCATCCTTAAAAGAAACATGTTTTGATGATGAAGGTTCTCCATTACTCACTACTTTTCCAAGCAAGTGGAGAACCAAAGTGAATTTGAATCTTTACTAATTGTGTTGTTAGAGAGAAAATGATGGCCTTACAGCTCCAACCCCACACAACATGTTCTATTAATATTTACTCTCTATTAGCGACATTCAATTTGTGGCCTTGGATTGATTCTCTTAACAGCATAAACTTGCACAATTTAAGAAAGAACTTACAGACTTTGATTTCTATAACCCAATATCATTGTTGATCTATTATTAAACATATGGTCTACATTAACCCTCGTGGTTGGATTAATATTTCATAGTATGAGTGAGATTCTATCTACTATATATCATGACCGTTGGTTTCCTTCCTGATGGAAGATGGATATTTCTTGTCAGACTTAATCAAATTTTAATCTCTGTTGTTGATCGTCACTAGATGGATGATCATAATTTCACCTTAGAATACTGTAGTCTGAGTTGAATTCAAGGTGAGACTCTAAATTGTATTTTTAATGGATGGTGTAGATTGGTTTTTGGAGTTGACTCAATCATCCAACCTCCACCATTGATCCTTTTTCCTGATGAACAATACTAACTTATCATCAGAATGATATGGTCAAATTTGGTTGTGCGACAAGTTATGATGATGGTCCGATTAACGGTGGAACTCGGTCTAAAGGCCAGTTCGATGAATGGATGGATATCACCCTCAGAGTATTGTGTCAAAATCGAGGTTAGACAAGAACTCCGATATGATATTATAAAACACACTTCAAATTAATTTCAGGGTCTGATGGACAGTTGACAAGAGTCATCGATCTAGTGAGGCTCCTCTCCCATATCTAATCTCAACCGTCAATTTCTAAACTTCTAAACCTCATTAAGTTCACATAGATTGACTCTGAATTTGCACTTGATCCCCTATAGATATAATCAATTTCCACTCTATCTTCTCAATGGATATGAAAAGTTTAACAATACACACACTAAGAGCATAAATTTCATAAACATAGTTCTTTATTGAACGATCATAGAATACAATGTAACAATTGTAACATCCCCGACCACCCACAGGACAGACCATGCTACCTCAGACACACACAATCTCAAGCTCTATTATAGATAATTAAAATTGTCCATGCCCATACATAGACCTGCTGGGCTATGATAGATAGAGATCTTTGCAGAATAAATCACATATAAAATTAACAGAAATAAACCGAGATAAAATGAAAGAATACATGCAACAAAACAAATGATATTATTATAAGAAGCACATACATGCACTAAAATACATCATTAACCATTAAGCATAGAAATGCTACTTATCTCTTAATTTTTGTGCATCGACTACGTGCAGACCTTCCATGAACCTCCCAGCCATAAACCCTATTGCTCATCACTCTCAGTAGTGGGTCACCCTCGAGCTAGGACTAAACTCCATCATGTAAGGGATTCCTAGGCTAGGCAAGGACAACAGGAAGTTTCACCAGTCTACAGGAAGGATTTCCTCCAAGGAGCCACTTACACTCACCACGCATAGACTCTCATTCCCCACATGCCTGTCCCACCCCACCAGTATACACCTTCACTATCATACAATCCATCAACTGCCCCACCTCCCTTCCAGGGATTCAAAAATAGGCCAAACAAGAATTATCAGAGCTCTGTAGTTGCTAATGGAATCCCTCTAGGAGAACTCACTTCCTCAACAAACTCTTTCACTTGGAGAGAGTTCCTCACAAGCCTAACAACCTGCTTCTTCAATCCATCTCCTCAACACACGGGCAAGGGTGATGGAAACAATAGAAACAAGATGTGGGGCATGGTAAAGGAATAACAAAACAAAGGCCACACATAGAGCATAGTTTCAACAAAGATATCATTTCGGGCTCATTGTAGAGGTTCATGATGGTTGAGGGTTCAACAATGGCATTCCAGGTTTTTATTACTTGCTTGTTGGCTACATGTGTGAGTGGAAGGAATGGAAAAAGGATCCTCAAAATAGTCAAAATCCCCACATATATTTTCATGTGAATGATATGACACATGGTTCTCATGAAGCACGTTCCTCTCCATTTGGAAGTCGTTCCCCTACCCCAAAGGAACTTAGGATAAATTCATATCCTCCTCATAGCATTTAAAACAATAATATATATTATTCTCTGAGATTTAAGCTCTCAATCTTAGCCCCTTTTTCTATCCTCTCATCCCCCTCCCTTACCCAGCCTAGTGGAGCCTAGTCCCCCATACTCTTTCATTGTGGTCATTCTACATGCAATGATGCTTTTATATTAATGATTTGAATATTTACATATACATAACAGGCTCTTGGCCTTAGCATCCTAGGATCTTTGGACCAACTATCACATAAGCCTCCTAACTTATCATTACTTAGCTCACCATCCTATGAAACATGTTTACAATTCATGATTAAAAATTAGGTGCTCAGCCTTGGGGTATTACAATCCCCTCCCCTTATTTTTTCACTATCCTCAGTGCAATTCTTTTACACCATATCAACAAGATTTTCAAAATCTTCAGAAAGATGCGGGTATTCTTCCCACATTGCATCCTCATGCTCCCAAGTAGCGTCCTCAGGACCGTACCAAGTCCATTGGACCTTTACAAGCCCTATGGCTCGATTCCATAGTTGTTTGATTTTCTAGTCCAGAATGCATACCATATGCACTTGGATAGCTCCTTCTTGCTCCACCTGAATCACATTCCAATCAATTATATGATTAGCATCATGTATATATTTCCTGAGAAATGATACATGGAATACATTATGAACATACATAGATGCAAGAAATGAAATCATATAAGCTATTGGACCAATGCTCTCTAGGATTTCAAATGGTCCACAATATTTAGCTGCCAACTTGGACCAGTTTCCCAACTTCAGTGAACTTTTGTTAGCCTTCACCTTCAAGAATACATGATCACACACTTTAAACTCCCTGTGAATTCTACCCTTGTCAGCATAGATGTTCTTCCTGTCTTGGGTAGCCTTTAAATTCTGTTTAGTCCTCAACATTTTCTCTTCCATTTCTCTAAGCAATTATGGCCTAATCACTTCCCTATCAGTTGGATTGTCCCAACTTATAGGAGTGTTTCACTTTCTGCCATAAAGTGCTTCAAATGGGCTCATCTTGAGAGATGCTTGGTACCCTTTTTTGTAAGCCCATTGTTGTAATCAAACTATACCAAGTGTAGATAGTCTTCCCACTTTGATGGTTTTTCCATCACATACATTCTTACCATATCTTCTATTAATTGGTTTACCCTCTCTGTCTTCCCATCAGACTCAGGATGATAGGTTGTATTGAAGTTTAGATTGGTTATGAACCCCTTGAATAATCCCTTCCAAAATTTTGAAGTGAATTTTGGGTCTCTATTAGACACAATTGTCTTGGGAATACCATGCAATCGAGCCACTTACCTCATATATATATCAACAACATTGGTTTCTTTGTGAGTATTCTTCAATGGAATAAAATGGGCAACCTTGGTAAGCTTGTCCACCACTACCATGATAGAATCATGATGATTGCTTGTCCTTGGAAATTTGGTGATGAAATACATTTTCACCACTTCCCACTTCCACTCAGGAATGGGTAATGGCTGCAGCAACCCATCTGGGTGTCTATTCTCAACCTTGACCCTTTGACACTCCATACATCTGGCAATGTACTCAACAATTTATTTCTTCATACCTGGCCAATAGTATTGGATCGTGATTGCTGCCACTATTTTCTGATATCCTGGGTTTCCAACATAAGTCACATTATGCATCTCTTTCAAGATCATACTTTTCAATTCCAGATAATTGGGTATAATAATTATGTTCATGTATAGGATCATTCCATCATCTCCCAATTTATAATCTTCGACTATCTGCTGAATTTTACCTTGTTGCAATTTTGTTACCATCTCCATGTACTACAAATCTACTTTTGCAGCTTCAAAAATTATACCTTTAATATTTGTTTGGTACATGCTAATGGTTATAACATGTTACTCATGCACTCTCCTTCTGAGTGAATCAACCACTTTGTTCTCCCTTCCTTTGATGTTCTTGATATCAAAGTCATACTCATAGACGAATTCCAACCATCTTCTTTGCCTGGCATCTAAAGTTGGTTGATCAAACAAATACCTCAGACCATTATGGTGTGTCCTCAGTTCAAATTTATTTCCCATGAGGTAGTGCTTCCACTTATTTAAGTCATGCACTATGGATTCCAACTCCAAATCATGAGTGGCATAGAGCCTTTCATTCTCTTTCAACTTTCTAGATTCAAAACATACTACCAAACCATTATGACTGAGGACTCCACCAATTCCCTCTTTTCATGCATCTGTGCAAACCATGAAGTCCTCATTAGGATATACAATTCTCAGAATCATAGCATTGGTTAACAAGTGCTTCAATTGCTGGAAGCTCTTTTCACATTCTACTATACATTGAAACTTCACCCCTTTCCTTTGCAAGGAAGTGATTGGGTGAGAAATCCTTGAAAACCCTACAATGAATCTTCTGTAGTAGCCAACTAGACCCATGAAGGATATGAATTTTGTCACATTCTTGGGTATTGACCATCCTCTAATGGCCTCAATATTTTAAGAATCCACTGCTATCCCTTCTTTGGATACGATATTCCCCAAATAATGAATTTGGTTATGATAAAATGAGCACTTACTCAATTTGGCATACAATTGGTGTTCTCTTAACACTTGCAACACCATCCTCAAGTGATTCTCATGTTCTTCTTCTGTCTTGGAATATAAACTGATGTCATCCAAAAATACAATGAAAAACTTGTCTAAGTACTCTCGGAAAACACCATTCATCAAACACATGAAAACAACTGGTGCATTTGATAGCCCAAATGGCACCACTATAAACTCATAGTGACCATACCTTGTTCTAAAGGAAGTCTTGTTGATGTCTTCATATTTAATCCTTACCTGATGGTATCCTGACCTGAGATCAATATTTGAAAATATGGTTTCATCCTTCAACCGATCAAAGAGATCATCAATACTTGGAAAAGGATACTTGCTCTTCACAATTAATTTATTTAACTGCCTGAAATCAATACACAATCTCAAGGTCCCATATTTCTTCTTCAAAAATAACATTGGGGCACCCTAAGGTGATACACTTTGGCATATGTACCCCTTCTCCAATAAATCTTCAAGCTGTATATGCAACTCCTTTAGCTCTGGAGTACTCATTATGTAGGGAGTCTTTGACACTGGAGCTGCTCCAAGCATCAAATTTATAGAGAAATCAATATCTCTCTTTGGGGGTAGTCTTGGTATCTCCTTAAAAACATCCTCAAACTATTTTAGGACTAATTGATCTTCTATATATGGCACTATATCCTTAGGTGTTTCCTCCATATGATCTACAAAAACTTGGAATCCCTTCCTATAACACTTCTTCAGTTGAATTGTTGATATTTATCGAATAGTAATTGCCCTAGGAATTCCTTGGAGGGCCATTGAGTTTCCTTCCTCATCTAGGAAAGTGAATGACTTGTTATGAAAATCTAAGATGGAATGGTGTTGGTCCAATGAATCCATACCAATTAGACAGTCATATGAACCCAAAGGAAAGATGTTCAGATCTGCCTTGGTATTCATCCCATTCATGCCCAATAGACATGACTTAACCAACTCAACAACCTTTCTCTTGGCTTCTGTAGCTAACTGCACCAACCAAGATTTCTCATGCTTGCATCTTGGTAATTGAAATCTTTCCACTACCTTAGTATATATATAGCTATGACTATCCCCTGAATCAATTAAAATAGTAAAGGCATGGTTATTTATCATACCTTCTACTTCAATCATGTGTGATTGAAAATCTGTTTTCTTGTTTTCTAGGGATGCATAGATCCTTGGCACACTTATGCCCATGTCCTCCACTATTTATGCTTAATGGAGATTGTGGAAAGATCTCACTTTTTCATATTTGTAAGGACAATACCTATACTAATTATCTCCTTTACAACCCCAACATTGCATCGGTGGCTTCCTTGGCCTTTTCCCACCTATCTCTGCCATCTTGGGCTCTCTAAAAGCTGGTTGTCCCTAAGAATTATTTCTGAAGAATGGAGGCTTGCTCCCCTTCTTCCTCAGATCTCTGATAAACTTCTTCTTGTCCTCCCAAGCCTTCTGGAAGGTAGGATTTCCTTTTTGTTGATCATACAAGAACTTAGCTCTTCTTATGGTTTCTTCCAAAGTTTTAGGATCATCATACTAGATCTTGTCACTCATGAAGGATGGTAGTCCACTCAGATATCTCTGGATATTAATTGTCTCATCTTTAATGAAGTTGACATACTTCAATAGTTCTAGGAATCTCCTTTTAGACTCATCAATGTTCATGCTTCCCAACTTGAGTTCAAATAAGTCCTTCATCTTTTTGTCATAATATCTCTTGGTCAATTATTTCTTCTCAAAATACTTCTTGAATTATTTCCACATCACATTTTTCTCCTTAATGTGTTGAACCTGCACAAGATGGTCCCACCACATGGATTCTTTTTCTTTTAGCTGGTAGATTGCAATACTGCCTTTTGCATGAGAGGAATAATTATGCAGTTGGAAATATTTCCTCATGCCCAACAACCATGTCTCAACATCTTTATCCTTCTTGTGCTCTCCATCAAATGTAGGAGGTCTGATCTTGTTCATTTATCCCTTCAATTCATCCACCCCAGACCTCCTATGCTTCCTGGTAGGGGATGGACCTGAGTTTCTATGTGCCCTCCTATTGGAATGCCTTTGATAGTGGTGGTGGTACCTGTTGACACTCCTTGATCTTCTTTTCGCATCGGAGGATTTGTGGCTTCCTAACTTGTTGGAGCCACTCTCCTTGTCTAACTTCTTCTCAATTATGTGTAGGATTTTCATTAACTTTATGTTGAAGTCTTCCTACTACTCTTTGTCCTTCATAAATCTTTGATTATCATCTTTGTGGCTCTGTACATCTGCCTGCAATTTCTTGATGGTCTCCACCATATTGAAGCCTTCATCCTTTCTTTCTCCATGTCCATTGGAATTTTTTCCTTCAATTCCTAGATGGACATTCATTCCTCTATCCTCATCTTCCCGACATTAAGCCTCTTGTGCATCCTCCATCTCTATGCACTCTAGGAAGATTCTATTCTTTTTTGGCAGCTAAAAACTTTGCAAAAGTCTGTAGCCAAGATAACTCTTGTCAGGCTATCTGTCTGAACAAAACCATGCAAACATGTACAATTGTGGTTTATAAATGATCATAATTCGTTTTGATGATTTTATGAGAAATTTTATTGTCCATAGATAATTTCTGGGTGAACAATTGTCCTCTAATGTTCCAGACCTTTCCAATGACTGCTCCCTTTCTCAATTATGAGCTTTGAGCAGGAAGTTATGACTATTTGAGAAATTTGTCCCTTTAATGTTCTTTAACAAAAAATATTTAGGCGTTAGACCCTTCCCTTCGAATCCCAAATTCATGTGACTAGGAGTCATGACCAGGTGCTAATCGTTAGGCACTTATCCTGAGCTTCAAGTCTCCGAGGCTCCAGAACTTCGGGGCTTCAGAGGATCTGCTTCCATTACTATACATTTTCCCCGAATGTCGATTCTTTGAATACTTCAAGGACATACAGATCGACGATCCTCCTACCTTTCTTATATCTATGGTGGATAGGAGATCCAAAATTCCAGGATTCAACGGTTTCCAAAACACTTCACTACCAATCTCCCGAAGTGTCGACCCACCGGAGATCCCCTCTCCTGCCTCGACGTGTCATCTGTGATCAAGAGTCACGATGGACTCCGGCCTTCGGGCCTCCAAAATTCCTTCGACCACAACTTCTTATTTCTTGAATTCTCTAGACCATGGGATCTACCACCGCGTGTCCCCTCCTGATGGATGACGAGGATTTACTCCTCTTTTTGGAGCTTCGAGACACTTCATACTTAACAATTCATACACCAAGGGGACGACATGCGGCAAAATCCAGGGGTGACACGTGTCCTCGTCAGGAGGTGACACGAATCATGTACCAATGGAATTTAGGGTATGTGGGAAGCACAAATGAGGGTGACACATGGCATACATGACAGGGGTCCACGTCACCCTAGGTGAGGTTAACGTACCACATCAATACGATACTGACATCCTCCAAGGGTTCCTAGATTCTCCTACTTTCCAAACCTCCCGGAGCTCCAACATCCGAAGTTCCCACCAAATGTCTCAAAATACCCGTTAGATCCCACGGTCGAGGTGTGTCCTCATAGATCCATGAATCTACAAATTACATTAATACAAAACCTCAACATTCAGGGGTTTCTACCCACTCCACAGTAATATCTACGGTGGAGAGAAATTGTGGAAATTGGGGAAAAAAAAAACATATGTGTGGGCTTATTACAGGAAAATCCCCTTGCAGACAGGTGAATTCCCTCTTGGATCCTAGACTCTTATAACCAAGATAGAAAGGTGATAATGTGGGACACTGAAATTCCTTCTAATGAAGCAACTAGTCAAAGAAGAAGAAGAAAGGAGTATAAATTCTTTTAATGAAGTTTGTCCTTGCTCAATCTAGGCTGATCTTGATCTCCAAGATCTTTAGAAGGTCCTGCAATCCAATGAACAACAATGACAAAACATACTTCCTATTCTACCATGATTATCTTTGAAATAGATCTATCAAAAGGAACAAGTTCATGAAACATACACAAACTTGAAGGAAATAGGAAAAGCACATATATATTAATGAAAACAAAGCAAAGTGCTTACAATTGTAGATGCATATGCAACAGCCTCACCAAGATCTCTTTGTCCAAACCCTTTCTCAAAAGTTTCCCGATCTGAATGACTATACTTTCACTGATTATTCTCCATTATGATATCATAAGTTTGATGCCTTCAATGTCTCCCCCTTTCACTATGAGGAGGCCTCCTTATATAGGCTTTGAGAGGCCCAACCACCTTAGAGATTCTTGGGATAGGTTGAGGATATTTCTCCATCGGTTGTGGATCCTCCCTAAGATCCATCCTTGACCTCAGATTTGAATCAAACTAACTTCAGAGGTAAGGGAGATCTTCCCTTGATTTCCTCAACAACACAACGCTACCCTATAATGGTGCACAAAGTGTTGCAACACTCCCCAAAAGGAAGGCAAGGAGTGCTAGCACTCCATGCTAGTGGGTAGGGGAGCGCTGCCCCTTCAAAAATGATTTTTAAGTGGTCTTTCTCAAGGAAAAATATTTGTACTCTTTTTTAAATGACATATCCTTCTTTTAACCAATCTCTGAGGATGTCTCAAGTGTTCCTGTGATGTCATTCGAGATACGACATAGGCAAGATGACAGTATGATATTTGCAACACTTGTAATGTTTGCGACATTTATGGCCAAAGTGCGACACTTGCGATACTTGTAATGATGACAATAGGTCATCATTGAAGTGAGTAACTTTGATGTGTAACAGATTTCCCCCGAAAGTGTGAAGTTAGAAGACAGAAACTGATGACTGAAGTACTTTGTAGAATTTTTCAAGAAAGGGCATAGAATCGAAGAACCTGGTGGAAGCTGCATACAACCATCAGACAAATATTATGATATGTTTCAAACCCAAGGCAGGCATACCTATGCTTGAGTGATAAATACTTTCAAGGTATGGCCGCCATAAGATACACTGTGGATCTATAATTATATTAATAAAAGGGTATATCCACCAAAGATACAATGCAGATCTATACTTCCATGACATGAACTGATCGTAGCCACGAAAAATACACAGTGGAGCTATGAGATGACAAGACATATCCACAGATCAATACAAAGTGGATCTATGTGACAGTATATGTATCAATATTTCCAAAAGAAACTCCATCACAACCTGGGCAAAGTATATATCAGAGTGATCACTCAACCCAGGGTCTTCTTATCGATCCTGATGCAGTATGAATCTAACCACGTGAATACATGTCCTGATGTCGAACATGGTAGAAACCACTTGATTACCGGTCACTGAGGTAAACAATTAACAACTGCGAGGGAAATCACCATTGATGTCAATGATTCCCAAGGTACCCTAGTACATTCTAGTGAGTGTGAATAAATGAGATGAAGTTGAACATTCGTGGAATCATCCTATTAGAGGTAAATGATGTAAACCTACTGTCGAAGGAGAGGAGGCATGCCATTGAGGCATGCAGGTCCCAAGGTACTGACTGGCTTCTAGGTCTAGTTCCTGGATAATGTGTTGAAGTCGACAGGAATAGACTCATCGAAGGAGGGCCTTGATGTATCCCCCATCAATGACACAAAACTGACATAGAGATATAAGGTGATGAATCAGATGAGAATGGACTGGCACATGTGTCGAAATAGAAAATTTGTGATGGTTGACTCTCGAGGCAGATACTTCCATTGAACACTAAGGCACAGCAGTAGAAAGATGACATGGACCAAAAAATGATGATGCAGTGGATACTGTGGCTTTTGTCAGGTGACCCAAAGGAGTAAAAAAACTCAGAGGATTGGTTCAGTGTAGAGGTTCAGTGGATTAAAATGTATGCAAAGACAAAGTGTCATGTTCAAGGGAGACCTTAAGAGTGACCTGTGATGTTTTCAAAAACTGCTTGGCTTGCTTCCTTCAAAGTTTTCCCCCATCTATATAGACGAGTACCTATTTTTTAATTTAATGAGCTCGAGGAGGGTAACACATGCTCTATATAACTCACCTTCAGTAAGTCCCTCTTCCTTTGTTTAAAGAACTAGAAGAAGTAAGGGTTCAGTGCCATATGGGCCCTTCAATGTATGATTTTTTTAATGAGTTCAAAGAAGGTAAACTCGGTGATTTTTCATGTTTAGAGAGTTTGAAAATAACTTAAAGACGACTCCAGGGTTGTAATTTTTTGTAATGTTAGTCTCGCGAGGCCTAAAAAGAGATAAATTATCACTTGAAAGACACCCTTTCAAACCTTTTAACGAGTGGGAAAGGAAGGAATATCACTCATAAATCTTTTCATGTTTAGAGAGTCTGAAAAGAGCTTAAAGACGACTCCAGGGGGTTCCTTTTTTGTGTATCCATGCGAGTTCGAAAAAGAGAAAATTTTACTCGGTTGCATTCTCATGTTTTTTCGAGCATGAGAAGGAACTAAGACCATGCTCGTTAATGCAACAAGATAAAAATTGAAAAAAATCTCTTTGAAGCCTGCCAATAATGATAAAACTGCATACTAGGGTATTAATAATATCTCCAAAATGATTTTCAAAACCCAAAATAACTATGGTTTTAGAAAAAAATGAAATATGTAATAGTAATATAGGGTAAAAAATGTCTTTTACCAATTTATTTGTGCCAAAACTTCTAGTAGTGGAGAAACTGACTTTAGAGGGTGATTCTTCGAGTCATCGATGCCAGAGCTATAATCAACCATTTCTTCTTTCGTTTGGATCAGGTTGGTCCTCGACCCCTTCCTAACATTTTGCATGGTTTAAAATTTATTTTTAGGTAATTTATTGCTTTAAATTTGATGCCCTGGATGGCCCCAAGTGCCAAAAAGGCTCGGTGTTCCCCTAAAGAGATAGGGGGAGCGCTATTCAAAATTTCAAATACCCCTGTGAATAAGTGAATTCCCTCTTGGATCCTAGACCCCTATAACCAAGACAGAAAGGTTCTAATATTGGACAATGACATTCCTTCTAATGAAGCTAAACTATCCAAGGAAGAAGAAGAAAGGAGTATAAATACCTTTAATGAAGTTTATCCTTGCTCGATCTAGGCTAATCTTGATCTCCAATCTCTTCAGAAGGTCTTGCAATCCAATGAACAACAATGACAAAACATACTTCCTATTCTACCATGATTAGCTTCGAAATAGTTCTATCAAAAGGAAGAAGTTCATGAAACATAATGAGTGGGACTTTGTCGAAGTTTCCTCGATGTGGATCCAATGACCAAGGGGATCTCAAATACTATTAGATAGATCGTTCGCGTTACTTCGTGATAATAGAGTGGATCAGGGTTTAATGGTGGGCAAGTCTAATTATCTCAGATAAGGAGACCTCTAGGTGTTGGTTAACCCGATGGGTAATTGTAACTATCATTTGCCTTTGACCGACTTATAAACGATAGGGTCTAAGCACTCCGAAGTTATGAACTCTTGAAGTCATGAAGCCACGAGGCTTAACTTGTTTTGGGCCTAGTGTAGGGTTCTGAGACATTGGTCACATGGGTCCTTTGGAAACTCTTGTGGGATGCACACTAATTTCTTTAGCTGTAATTGGGTTAAGGACATGAGCATGATCCCTCGGTCATGCGGGTGAAATATCTGAAGGAGGCATCCTCCTTTCATAGGGTTTGAACTTAGAATTCCCACGAGGGTAGATTTTAGAGACCGATGGTACTTAAACATTTCAACAAATCTTTCCTCGACACTATTATAGTCTTACATCTTAAAATTCTTTAACTGCTCATCTGATTCAAGCATACACCCATTTAAAAGAACGAATTCATAGAGAGATAATGCATATTTCTAATTTAACCATTCAACACAGAACTCAGTCATAGACATATAAATATATTCAATCACCACATCCATTTCATTACACAGAGTATGAAGATACTTATCAAAAAACCAGAGTTTGTGAAGCGACTGCTGAAAGGGGTTCATGTTTCCACCCAACCATAGGCACAACCACTCCTAATGGATTTACTACTTTCCACCCCTGAGCTAGACCATGATGCTCTGAAAGAGACTCTTTCTTATTGCTCCACGACAGTCAAGGATGGACATTACTCTCCTCCTCCAACATGAACTTAGCAAACAATTTTCTTTGTACCAAGCAAGGAGGTATGCCTAAGTGATTCCACAGTCACTCATCAGACTCATTTATCATCTTGTAATGAAAACCTTTCCCACAAATTCTTACATCTAGAATAAGCTTATTTCTTAGTTCTTTTTCGAACTAGAGAGCTGCAAAACGTTCTTTTCTCTTCTTGAGATCGCTCTTTTCGACTCTACTCTCTTCACAGATCTCCTTATCTCTCGCCGCTATCCCACGAATTACCTCTTTATTCCCTTCTTAGTAGGGTTGCATGGGAATGAATCCCCATCTCGTGTTCAAGTCTTGATTTCTTACAAATGGGTATTATGCCCCATCTCTTCCTTAACTCTTGAGGAGTACTCTTCCAGCTACCACCCTAACTCGTAATTCATATCTAGGTCATAGGATTGTTCTGAGTCACTAAATCTAGTAAGGTACTGGTTTGGTAGGGGTCATCTCAACCATTTCTGGTTCCCCTCACCATATCTCTCATAACATCCATGGTCTATCTTGGAAAACCCCCCCTTTCAGTAGTTATGCAACACTTATCCATTTTATATTAATAACATAAAATACATACATTGACCTTTTATACAAAGGTTCATCAAATCATACATTCACACATATTTAGTCTGCCATCGTCTCTTGACCAGTTATAGTTATATTTACAGACTGGGGAAACATGGGTGTTACAATCCCATCCCCTTAAAGGAACATCGTCCTCGATGTTCTATCTATCGATGTTCTCTGTATGTACAAAAGTAAACAAAAATGGATATGCATGTCTCATGGCATCCTCCATTTCCCATGTGGCCTCATCTGGGCCAAAGTGTTTCCACTACACCTTGACATGTGCAATGGTTATGTTCTTGAGTGGGGTCTCCTTCCTGTCTATTATGCATTTAGGTTCTGGAAAGAATTCTCCCTCTGGTTCCACCTGAATCATAGACCAGTCAATAATATGATTAGAATCATGTACATATTTCTTTAATAACGAAACATGGAAAACATCATGTGCCTTCACTCTGGGAGGGAGTGATAGCCTATAGGCTATCGGTCCCACTCTATCCAAAATTTCAAAGGGTCCACAATACCAAGGTTCCAACTTGGAACAAGCTCCCATTCTCAAAGAGATTTTCCTAGGTCTAACTCAGAGATACACATGATCGCCTGCTTTGAATTCTCTAGGAATTTTTTCTCTGACTGCATAGATATTTTTTCAATCCTAGGCTATTTTCAGATTCTGTCTAACATGAATTACTTTTTGTTCCATTTCCATTAGCATGTCTGGCCCAATTGTGATTATTTCCACTGGGTTATTCGAGTTGATTGGAATATTGCATTGCCTTCCATAGAGGGCTTCAAAAGGGCTCATTTTTAACGACTCTTGATAGCCATTATTGTAGGTAAACTCTACCAGTGGTAGGTAGTCTTCCCACTTTTTAGGATGATGCATTACATGCATCCTTAACATATCCTCTAATACTTGGTTAAATACCCGCTCTATCTATCCATAAATTTGAGGGTGATAGGTTGTACTAAATATCAATTTTGTTTCGAAACCAACAAACAAAAATTTCCAAAAGTTTGAAGTAAATTTTGTATATCTATCAGATATAATTTCCTTAGGCATGCCATGCAGTCTAAATATCTCTTTCATGAAAACACTCAAAATATCTATTTCCTTGTAGGTTGACTTGACGGGAATGAAGTGAGCAACCTTGCTGAGTTTGTCCACAACTGCCATGATGGCATCGTTCTGTTTGGTTGATTTTGGTAACCCTGTGATGAAATTCATGGAGATGGTTTCCCATTTCCATTCTGGAATTGATAGGGGTTGCAGCATCCCTGCTGGGTGTCTGTGCTCTGCCTTAACTTGCTGACATTCTAGACACTTAGCTAAGTAATCAACTAGGTCCTTTTTTAGTTCGGGTCAATAAAATAGTCTCCTAGTGTCCGTGATCATTTTCTGATAACCAGTATGACCAGTATATGGTCTTTTGTGTAGTTCATCCATTATGAACCTCTTCAATTCGTCACAATTCAGAATATACAATCTACCTTTGCAAGTTATCAGGCCATCATTAAACATTTGATGTACTTCATATTTCATCTTTGTGGGCTCTTGCTTTAGGTATGATGTCACAATATTGAAAAATGCAATCATTTCTTGTGCACTTTTGACTCTCTCCTTGATGTCTAATTCACTGGTGCGTACAACTGCCAAGTGAACCACTTTCATACTTCTACTGAGGGAATTAGCCACCCTATTCTCCTTTCCTTTGATATTTTTTATTTCAAAATCAAAATCACTAAGGAGATCCATCCACATAGCTTGTGTACTATGGCATCCAATTCCATATAGTGGGTCGCATAGCTGACTTCATGCTCATTCAATTTTTTGGATTCATAGCAAATCACATGTCATTCTTGCATAAGGACTCCTCTGAGCCCTTCCTTGCAGGCATCTATACACACAAGGAAGTCCTTGATTGGGTATGCAATCTTCAGCACATGTGCATTGGTTAGAAGGCATTTCAGCTCTTGAAATTTTTCTTCACATTTTGATGTCCAAATGATGTTAACTCCCTTCTTCTGAAGGGAAGTAAGTGGGAAACCAATCTTGGAAAATCCTTTTATGAACCTACTATAGTACCATGCTAGGCCCATAAAGGATTTGATATCAGATACATCCTTTGGGGTTGTCCAATCCATAATGGCTTTGATCTTGTCAAGATCAACTGCCACCCCTTCTTCAGAAATAACATGGCCTAAGTAATGGTCTTTTTTATGGAAAAAGTCACACTTACTAAACTTAACATAGATTTGATTCTCTCTTAGTACTTGAAGCACTAACTTGACATGTTCTTCATGCTCTTCCCTATTATTAGAATAGATTAGGGTATCATTAATGAAAACCAATACAAATCTGTCTAAGAATTTACTGAGTACATTATTCATTAAGCACATAAAAGTGGTTGGTGCATTGGGTAGCCCGAACAGAACCACCACAAACTCATAGTGACCATACCTTGTTCTAAAGATTTTTTTGTGGATGTCTTCATCCTTAATTCGAACCTAATCATTATCCAGATCTCAAGTCAATCTTGGAGAAGATTGTAGCACCCCTTAATTGGTCGAAAGAGTCATCGATCCTTGGTAAGGGATACTTATTCTTGATGGTCACCTTATTGAGTTGTCTATAATATATACAGAGTCTGAGTGTGCCACCCTTATTTTTCACAAACAAGGTTGGTTCTCCCCATGGAGACACACTATGCTGAATGTAGCCTTTGTCCCACATCTCCTTTAGTTGTAGTTTGAGCTCAACTAGCTCTGGTGTACTCATTCTATAGGGTGTTTTAGACATTGGCACCACTCCTGGTACAAGTTATATTGAAAAGTCAATGTCCCTCCTTGGAGGTAGGCATGGCACCTCTTCTGGGAATAAATATTTATACTCTCTTAATATGGAATGGTCCTCTAGGATGGGTTTATTGTTCTCAACATAGTTCATCACTTGTATTGCATACAAGGGACATCTCTTTATGCAATACTTCTTCACTTAGAGGGATGATATTTGTCTCACTGAGACATGATTTTGAATCCCTTGTAGGGTTATCCTTCTCCCTTCTACATATTCATACTCCAAAGTGTTATTGTAACAGTCCAACTTGGTTTTATGGGCAACCAACCAGTCCATTCCAATCAGCAGGTCATAAGATCCTAAAGGGAGCATGTTCAAGGTTGCTCGGGTAGGTAATCCATTCATAATTAATTGGCATGCTAGTACAACTTATGTTACTTTTCTTTTGGTTCCAGTGGCTAGTTGTACCAGCCATGATTTAACATGTTTAACTTGTTGAAATTTACATTTCTCAAAAGTTTGAGAGGAAACATAACTCAAATTAGAACCAGGGTCAATTAAAATTTAAACATGATGGTTGGAAATCATACCTTCCATCTCCACCACTGAAGCTTGGTTGTTAACTTGTGTATTATCCAAGGCTCCATAAATTTGTGGCATTCTCCTAGCCGCATCATTGATGGTGGTATCCTATTGGACATTGTATACCCTCATATTGTTCTATTTCCTATGTGGATGGTCCCTTAGTAGATGTTCTTCTCCACAACCCCAAAATTTCAAGGGTTCTCTCTTTGTGTTATCAGTCTTACTTGGGGCTAGTTCGAGTGGTTTATTTCCACTCTTAGGTGGAAAGTTTTGCTAATACATACTTCTAGTAGGAAGGATTATCGTAGAGATTTTCCCATGGTTCTTAAATATTGAGGATTTAAACCCTTTATTCTTGAATCCCGAATTATTTTTCTTCTTCTAGTCTTTATGGGGTTCTATCTTATTCTTGAATTTCTCATAGCAATACCTTTCCTTTCAAATAGTATCTACTAAAGTCTTTGGCTCATCAAACTCAATTATGTCCCGGTAGGACTGAGGTAATCCAATAATAAATTGTTGCATCTTTACTTTTTCATCCTTTATGTAGGGCACATACCTCATCATCTGAAGACATTTGTTGATATATTCATCTATGGTGAGTTTTCCCATCTTGAGGTCATGGAACTCCTTGGTCTTCCCATCAAAGTACTTTTCTAATAGATACTTCTTCTTGAAGTCTTTCTCAAATTGTTTCCATGACAAGTCCTTCTCATGGATTCCTTTCACATTCCTAAGGTCCTCCCACCAAATGGAAGCTTTCCCATTCAAGTTTAAAATGGCTATCCAAGCCTTTAAGTTTTTATAGTAGTCAAGGACTCTGAATTACTTCTTCAAGCCAAGTATCCAAAATTCTGATTCTTCCCCCTTTTTAATCTCTCCATCGAAGGTGGGTGGTTTTTCTTTGTTGAACTCTTCAGGGTCATGACTCTTGGAATGTTTCCTCCTTTTTCTTCTTCTCTGGGAATGGGAACTATTTTGGCCACTAGAAGATTCCTTGGAGTTGTCAGTGTCCTCACCAGAGGAATATTCCATTGAGTATCTCTTGGATCCATGTTGGGCCTTCTTTGAGGTGCTCCTCTTGGTGTGGCCACTTTCAGGACCATGATTTTTTGTCTCAGGTGGACTTGGATTTTTGTTAGTATGATGTCTATCCACCTAACTGGTTTCTAGACCTTGTTGCAGTTGCCTTTGTATATCTAATAGACTTTGCAGTAAGACTGCATTAATTTTAGTCTTCTTTTCCTGTTCCTTTATCATCCTTTCATTGTCATCCTTACAACTATGTAATTCTTCCATGAGGATTCTTATAGTTTCAGCCCAATCTAGAGGGGTTTATGTTATCACTCCAAGAAACCCTTTGTGGTTGTAGACCAAAGGTGCTTGGTAACTTCAAGTAAAAATGTTTTTTGTGTTTTGTGTAGATTGATCAGTGGGATAACTCAATTCAAACATGGTATTCAGACAATCAAGATGATAAACAAATGGACTAGTGCTCTCATGGATTGATAATCAGTAAATAAACTTAAGTGGGCGAAGAACAAATTGCTCATAAACCAGTACACAATGTAGGGTCTAATAAGCAATGAAGAAACTATTTATCAAGTTATGAGCCAAACAATGAGATAACAGTC
>ML781407.1:920721-934183 GCA_009831015.1 Picea engelmannii
ACTTTACAATCCAAATTATTTTTAAGTCAAACCAAAATCTAAAATTTTGCAGCTAAAAGACTTAACAATGAGTTGAGGAAACTATCAATAGCCATGCTATCCACCGTAAAACCCAACCAAAATGATGGTGCTATTTTGGGAGTTAACAGTTTCCACCGCCCTCCTTTCATCAAATTCTTCCTCTCTATTGTAGGAGATTTCCCCCAACTCATGGTGTGTCACCATCCTTTACGTTGTAGTTTTTCCTACTGTTCATTAACTGCTTGAGTGTTGATAAAACATTTTATGTTAGTTAATGATCTACTAATTCATGAACAACACATATCATTGCAAAGTGAAGTCAACTTCTTTACTTGGAAACATTAGCAACATATAGTGCAGATTTCCAAAACATCTATCAATAGTAGAAGGTTTCATTCCTCTCTTCAATAGAGGTTCAAACATGTTTCTTATAGAAGGGGGTAAGGTAGGGTGTTACCCCTTAAAGTTCTTTAATAATATTACTATGCGACTCGTGCATGAGCCCAAGTAGGCCAAGTGTTGTTTCGATGCTCTAATACCAATTTGTAACACACTCGACCCCTTAATTAATGTTTTAAGGGATGGGGCATTATAATTTTATTTTCCTTAACTACCACAAGTCCTAATTTTGAGATCTTCCTCAGCTTCTGCTCGCCACGATCTTTCTAATGGTTGCCACCATACTGAAATCTGGGTTCTGGATTGCAATTTATTGCCTCCCAGAGATCTTTGGCATTATTAGTCAAGGACCACGTGGGTCCATCTCATTCATACCATCTCCAAATTTCTATATCTATGGTGGAATTCCATCCACCATCAAATCCAATGGTGAGGCTTGCTCCTTATTGAGCACACAGGCTAGAGGGGAGTTCAGTGATTGGCTTTGAATGCCTCTTTTTCATTCTGCGTGCACATTCCTCGGAGTCCCAAAATATCAAACTCTGGAAGGAGCTTGAAATATCACCACGTGGCTCCGACCTTCGGGTCTTTCGGTTTATTTGTGACACTACACCACAAACCTTCAGATTATCAAAGTCCCGGACTCCGAAAGGGTTCTCCTTACATGAGGTGACGTATTAAACATAGAGGTAAGGACAGGTGAGCCCCGACTACTCCACCCACGAACAAACCAAGCAAACACATGCCAAGGGGGGGAAAATGACATGTGGCCCCTTTGGTGGGTGACACATGTCATGTGTTAATGGGCCTATAGGGTCTATGAAATGTACGAATATAGGTGACACGTGGCATGTCAAACATGGGTCCATGTCACCCTGGGTGATGTCAGCATACCATGTCACCCTGGACTGATATCCTTCCAAGTACTTCGATCATACGGAAACGGTGTGTCCACATAACCCTTGGATCTATGGCCTATGTTACTTCGTAACTTTGGCATTCAGGGAATTCATGGCGTGACTTCCTCCTTGTTCTCAGAGTGGTCAATGTCGGACTGACCATGGATGAGATCTAATGGTCAGGAGAGATCCCAAAGGGTCTCTATATCTATGTTTCATTTTTATTCACAACTCTGACATTCGAGTAGTTTACCTGCTCCACACTCCTTGTCTCTAAGAGTAGGACTTCATCAAAGTGTCAAATACAGTCTAGATCCAACGGTCAGAGGAGATATTGAAGGGTCCTCAGGTCTACAACTCCTATTTCTTTGTAACTTCGGCGTTCAGAGGTCCCTCACCTTGAACCATACTTCCTTCTGAAGTGTCGAACTCCCGAAGTGTCAGGTACTAGATCTAATGGTCAGGAGAGATCCTGATGCATCCTCGGATCTACAGCTTCTATCACTTCATAACTTCAGCATTAGGAGGTTCCCTCACCTTGAACCATACTTCCTTCTAAAGTTTCAAATTCTGGAAGTCTTGGTTACTCCATCATCCTTTGGTCGAGCATTCATATGCTAGGGGGATGACACACGACAAAATCCAGGGGTGACACATGTCCTCATCACAAGGTGACACGTGTCACATTTCAATGGAATTTAGGTTCTATGGGAAGTACAAATCATGGTGACATGTGGAATATAGGATAGGGGTCCACATCGCCCTAGGTGATGTTGACGTGCCATGTCAATATGGGAATGACAGCCTCGGGGGGTTCCTAGCTTCTCCTACTTGCCAAACCTCCTGGAGCTCCGAAGTTTGAAGTTCCCACCAGCTATCTCTCAATACCCGTTAGATCCCACAGTCGAGGTGTGTCCTCATAGATCCATGAATATATGACTTACGTTAATTCGTAACCTCGTCGTTCACGGGTTTCTACCCACTCCACAGTAAGATCCACGGTGGAGAGAAATTATGAAAATCGAGGAAAGAACTAACATCCATGAGGGTTTAACCTCCACAATCCTGTTAGACTGTCGATCTGTAGATTTGGCAAGCTCAACGATTGGCATCGATTCCACCACAGGTGAGCAGTTTCTATTGCAGAACTCGGGAAAGGAGATAAACATCATGCTAGTTGGGACTCCACAATATCCCCTGATATTATATCTCCACGTCAGTTCAAGAATGATCGTTGATCCTTGATAGGAGATTAGCACTTGAATAATTGAGCAAGGTCATAGCCTCGATCACCTGGGTCGAAGTTATAGGTCCTTAGGTCTACGTCTCTTAACACTTCATGGCTTCGATGTGCAGAAGTTTTGGCATTAAACCACCTCCATTCTCCCGAAGTGGGACTTCACTGAAGTGCTTAGCACTCCCTCTTCACTAAGTTTGATCTAACAAATTAGAGTGCTTTCCACTGGATTTCCATATCCATGGATCTCATTACTTGGTGGCTTCGATGTTCAGGGTTTTGATGATATATCATCTTCATTCTTATGGAGTGGGACTTTGCCAAAGTTGCCTCGACATCGATCCAACGACCAAGGGGCTCCCAAATACTCTCAAATAGGTGGTTCATGTTACTTCACGATAACATAGTGGATCAGGTTTTAATGGTGGGAAAGTCTAAATATCCCGGATAAGTAAATCGAAAGGCGTTGATTAACCTAGTGGGTAACCATAACTATCAGGTTCCTTTGACTAACTTATAAATGGTAGGTCAAAGCACTCTGGAGTTATGAAGCCAGAAGGCTTAACTTCTTTCGGGCCTAGTGCAGGGTTCCAATACCTTGGTCACATGGGTCCTTTGGAAACTCTTTTGGGCTATGCACTAATTCATTTAGCCATAATTGGGTTAAGGACATGGGCATGAGCCCTCGGTCATGCGAGTGAAATATCTAAAGGAGGTGTCCTCTTTCCACAGGTTTTTAACTTGTAATTCTCACGAGGGTATATTTTCGAGAGCGACAGGACTTAAACATTCCAACAAATATTTCCCTGACATTATTACAGGCTAACATCTTACAACTCTTTAATTGCTCATTTGATTTAGGCATATGCCCATTTAAAAGCACGAATTCACAGAGAGATAATGAATATTTCTAATTTAATCATTCAACACAGAACTCAGCCATAGACATATAAATATATTCAATCACCACATCCATTTCATTACACAGAGTATGAAGATACTTATAAAAAAACCATAGTTCATGAAGTGACTGCTAAAATGGGGTGATTGTTTCCACCCAAATATAGGCACAACCACTCCTGAAGGATTTATCATTGGCCACCTATAACATACCCAACCACCCACAGGTCAGGGCATTCTACCTTCAATCCCAACCTTGGACTTCTTTCTCTTATCGATACCTTTTTAAAATTTAAGGATGCATAAAAGAAAAGACTTTAACGACATGCACAACAATATCCAACAAGCATGCATAGTCTAAAGATTCAGTTAAACGATAATTAAATATACACAACATAAATACATTCATATACATGTAAATGATACCATAATAGAGAGCACTTATCTTTATGAAAGGTGACACCAATTGGCTGCAGACCAAGGACATTCCACCCAACTGTAGACACTACTATTCCAAATCTCAACAATAGCGTCACCCCCGAGCCATGGCTATGAATCCACAAGGATGGCTCCAAAGTGTTACTTGGCTTCCCAAACTAGTCAACACCCAAGCTCTCACAGGCTTCCCATCTCTCACATCAATCCAAGAACCCAACTCTCTTCTACCCAAATTGCACCACCCAAGAGAATGAACCTCCACCCTTCTCTGCCATGCAGTCCCTCAGGCAGTCCTTCTCCTTAATTCAGGCTCCAACGCAATTGGTACAGAATCTGAATACTAGAAATTTCAGGAGTTGCAGCTGTGAGCAATGCTGGACACAGGCCAATGCATCTCAGACATGTGGCCTCATGTCACGGATGGATCACACCAGGAACCACTACAACAAACTATCTTGTGGTTGATTCTTTGACATTTCGGCTCCCTTTCCTCAAGCCAAGAAGTGGATTTTGGATGGATCAATGAATAGGTAAGTGGGTGCATGGAGGTGCATGCATGAAAGTGCATGAGGGATAGAATGGTGTGAATGCAGAAGTGAAGGATCAAATGAGACAACAACCAACCCCCCCATCAGACCAGAAGTGGGTTTAAGTAACTTTGTGGGGAAATCAATAACCTCCCGGCCTTCCCAAAGAAGCTTACGTAACCGATCCCCTCCCTTATACAAAAAGGGTAATTAAAATAGGAAATAAATAGTTATCCCTTCAAGCCCCCTCTCTTGTGGAATCATAGCCCCCTATAACTCTAGTCCTTGTATTTATTATTAATAATGATAAAAACATTACATGTCTTGGGCACACTGGCCTTTTAATAATTGTTTTGGCAACTCATGCCTCTCATCATTATAACAATAAATTATTTAAAATGGGGGTTCAAAACCTGGGGAGTTACATCCCCTACCCCTTATTTTGGCATTGTCCTCAGTGCATATACAAAATAGAGATAAAAATCTCAAATTTATTCAAAAAGTTGTGGGTACTCTGCCCACATGGCATCTTCATGCTCGTAGGTAGCATCTTTAGGACCGTAGCAAGTCCACTAAACTTTTACCATCTCTATAACTCAATTATGAAGATTTTGACTTTTCTGTCCAATACCCGCATTGGATGAACCGGAAAATTTCCCTCTATCTCTACCTGAATCAAATGGGATCATGTACATATTTCTTTAGTAAAGAGACATGAAATACATTATGCACATTCATGGAAGAAGGAAATGCAAGCATGTATGCAACTAGCCCTATTCTGTCCAATATTTCAAATGGACCATAGAATCTGGCTGCCAACTTTGTAAAACTACCCAATTTCAAAGAACTTTTCTTGGGCTTCAATTTCAAAAGTACATGCTCCCCTACTTTAAACTCTCTAGTTGTCCTGTTCTTGTTTGCATAAAATTTCTATCTATCCTGAGCTGCCTTTAAATTATGCTTGATCTTGACCACCTGGTCTTCCATGTCCTTGAGCAACTCCAGCCCAAGTACCACTCTATCCACTGGGTTGTCCTGGCTTACTGGAGTATCGCATTTCCTACCGTACAAGGCTTCAAATGGGCTCATTCTCAATGAATATTGATACCCATTATTATATGCAAACTCAACCAAGTTTAAGTAATCTTCCCACTTAAATGGCTTATCCATCACATACATTCTCAGCATGTCTTCAATTATTCGATTAACTCTCTCTGTTTTCCCATTTGTCTGGGGATGATATGTTGTGCTAAAATTTAGATTTGTGCCAAATCCTTTAAACAATCCCCTCCAGAAATTGGAGGTAAAATTTGTATCTCTATCCGAGACAATTGTCCTAGGTATCCGATGCAACCTAGCAATTTCCTTCATGATTTTTTTTGCAATATTAGTCATTGTATGTGTTGTCTTCACAGGCACAAAATGAGTAGCCTTTGTTAATTTTTCAACCACCACCATGATTGAATCATGTTGCTTATTCATTCTAGGTAATACTGTGATGAAATCCATGGTGATCACTTCCCATTTCTTCTCTAGAATTGGAAATGGATGCAGCAAGCCCGCTAGGTGCCTATGCTCAGTCTTTACCTTCTGACATTCCATACATCAAGTGATGTAATCAACAACACCCTTTTTCATTCTTGACCAAAAGAACTGGCTTCTTACTGCTGTAATTGTTTTCTGGTAACCAAGATTTCCAGCATAAGGAACATCATGCATTTCCTTCAGTACCAAATTCATTAGTTCTCTAGAACTAGGAACATAGATTCTATTTTTATGCATGAGTAATCCGTCTTCCTTTATCTCATACTCCTTTATTTTCTGTTGTACATCTCCTTGCTGTAAGTTTTCCTTTACCTGTAGGTAATGCTGGTATGTAACAAGACCATCTAAAATTCTTCTCTTCAATTTTGACTGATTCATATTGACAGTAGTATCATGCATGATATGCACTCTTCTACTAAGTGCATTGACAACTTTAATTTCCTTTCCCTTGATATGCTTGATATCAAAGTCATATTCACTTAAAAATTTCAGCCATCTTGTTTTCCTGACATTCAAGGTCGGTTGTTCAAAAAATACTTCAGGCCAATGTGGTTTATCCTTAATTCGAATTTATTCTCCATGAGATAATGCCTCCACATCCTCAAGGAGTGAATGATGGCAGCAAGTTCCAAGTCATGGGTGGCATAGTTCATCTCATGTTCCTTAATATTTCTGGACTCGTATCTAATGACATGTCCATTTTGCATGAGGACTCCTCCAAGTCCTTCCTTACATGCATCTATACATACCAAAAAACTTTTGTTTGGGTCAGCAATCTTTAACAAAGGTTCACTAGTAAGTAATTCCTTCAACAGATTAAAATTCTTTTCACACTTGAGTGTCCATTCAAAATTAGTTCCCTTCTTTTGCAAAGAAGTGATGGGATGAGCAATCTTAGAGAACCCTACTATGAACCTTCTATAGTAGCTAGCTAATCCCATAAAATATCTAACGTCTGAAACATTTATGGGTGTTGTCTATCCTCTAATGGCTTCGATCTTCTCTAGATCTACTGCTATGCCCTGTTTTGAAATAATGTGTCCCAAGTAATGGTTCTACTTTTGATAAAAAGAACACTTAAATTGGCATATAACTGATGTTCTCTCAGTACTTGCAATACCAGTCTTCAGTGATGTTCATGCTCCTCTTCAGACTTAGAATAGATAACTATGTCATCCACGAATACTATGACAAACTTATCCAAATAATTCCTGAATATGCTATTCATTAAGAACATGAAGATAGTTGGTCCATTGGTCAGTCCAAAAGGCACCACTACAAATTCATAATGCCCATACCTGGTCCTAAAGGTTGTCTTATGAATGTCTTCTTCCTTGATTCTTACCTGATGGTGTCCTGTCCTCAAGTCAATCTTTGAGAATATCTTTTCTCCTCTTAGTTGATCAAAGAGGTCAACAATTCGGGGTAGAGGATACTTGCTCTTTATAGTGTACTTTTTCAGCTGTCGGAAGTCAATACACGGCCTCAAGGTTCCATCCTTCTTTTTGACAAAAAGTGTTGGTGCTCCCTAAGGTGAAACACTTGGATGTATGTACCCTTTCTTCAACAATTCGTCCTACTACATTTGTAATTCTTTTAAATCTAGTGTGCTCATTCTGTAAGTTGTTTTTGACACTGGGGTAGCTCCTGGCACTAAATCAATTGAGAAATCTATCTCCCTTCTTGGTATCAATCTGGGTATTTCTTGGAATACATCTTCAAATTCCTATAGTACCGAGAAATATTCAAGGCTTGGACCCTTTTTATTATCTGGCTCTTCCACATAAGTTGCATACAATTGACACCCCTTCCTAAAACATCTTTTTAGTTGTAAGGCTAAAATCTCCCTTATAGAGATGGGTCTTGGAATTCCTTTCATAGTGCTCTGTTTTCCATTTCCATCAAGATAGGTAAATGTCTTGTTATGACAATCTAGGACAACATGATGGCTGTCCAACCAATCCATTTCAATTAGAATATCATAATACCCCAATGGTATGACATTTAGATCAATACTAGTATTCATGCCATTAAGACTTATGGAACAACTTTTGACCATATCATGGATTCTTCTTTTGGTCCCAGTGGCTAACTGAACCAAACTTGATTTTCCAAGTTTACTTTTCTCCAACTGTAATCTATCCACTATCTTAGGATCAATGTAGAAATGAGTTGCTCCTGAATCAATCAAAATAGCAACAGGCTGATTTATGATATTACCTTCCACCTCGATCATATTGGACTGGTACTCTACTTGTCGATCATCTAAAGCTGCATAGATTCTTCCCATATCTTCGATTGTTGTAGCCTCTTGGATGTTGTGCACAGTCTTCACTCTGTCCTTTCTATGTGGGAAATCCTTGTATAGGTGATCTTCCTTGCATCCCCAACATTGGATTGGTGGTCTTCCCCTTTTTCCCAAGGAATCTTCTTTCTTGAAATCCCCCTTAGCATATTGATCTTGATGATTTCTATTAGGCTCATTCCTATTTAAGAGAGGTTTAAATCCTTTCCTCCTCTGATCAGACTTCAAATTCTTCTTGTCCTTCCAATATTTCTTCATGGATTCTCTTCCCTGGCCTTGCTCATACATGTATTTATCCTTCCTGATAACTTCAGTCAAGGTCATGGGTTCATCATATTTGATCTTTTCCTTATAAAAGGCTGGAAGTCCACTTAGAAATATCTGTATTTTCACTTTCTCATCACTAATGAACCTGAAATACTTTAACATTCCCAAGAACTTCTTCTTGTACTCTGCCATAGTCATGCTTCCCAACCCAAGTTCAAAGAACTCTTGCATTTTATTTTCATAGAAATTCTATGAGAGGTACTCCTTTTGGAAGTACTTATTGAACTTCTTCCAAGTGATCCTACTTTCATTAACATGTTCCACTTGCTTTAGTTGGTCCCACCACATTGCAGCTTTCTCGTGTAAATGGTAGGTGACAATCCTGGCTTCCAGGTTTGATGAATAGTTATACAACTAAAAATATCTCTGAAGTCCAAGCAAACATGCTTCGACATCATCTTCCCTTTCTCTTTCACCATCGAAGGAAGGTGGATTGAGCTTCCTCAACTCTCCTTGAAAACTATCTATCTCTTGTTTCCTTCTTTGGTGTCTGACAGGAGACACCTCTAGACTACTTACAGGATCTTTCAATGCATAAAAATTTCTTTTTGAGTAAGGAGGTGAGTGGTGTCCATGAGCTCTGCTAGCACTTCTAGAATAACTAGCTCTTCCACGATCATTCCTTCTTTCATGGAACCTGCCTTCTTCATCTTGTCTCGAGTTTGATCCCTTCTTCATTTGTCTCTGCAACTGATTTAAGCTCTGCAACACTCAAGAATTTATCTGAATTTTCTCTCTCATCAGTCTCTCGTTGTCTTCTTTGTAGCTCTGCACTTCCATCTTCAGGCTTCTTACCGTTTCTAGTAATGTTTCTTGCTCTCCTTTTCCCTTGCATCCATTGGACTCTTTCTCTGCGTTACCAACTCTAGTATTATGGCCTTCGTCCACCTTATCATGACCGAAGGATCCCTCACCTTCTTCCATTTCCTCAATATGCATCCTGAGTTGATGTGCTTAAGCTCCTTAATTTTGCAAAATGTGCAACCAACCATTTTGTTAGAAGTATGCAAATGATAAACAAAATTGGCAAACCATGCTATAAGTCTCTTTCTTCTTCTTTTTTTGTTCATGGAGATCATATCCCCATTCTCTGAAAATAACAGTGTCATTTTATCCTTGGCCGAAACAGAACTCATCCTGCGCAGGTGCTTCCTTCAAACCACCTTCCCAGGTGACCACGACTAGAAACCATGACTAAATCCTTCCTTAGTACTTTTCGGTCTCAAAGACAACCAATTTGGCCCTTATCCCTCCTTCCCTCAACTCTCAATCTGCATATGACCATGGACATGACCCTATGCTTAGCTGAAAAAGTGCTTGTCCAGATCTTCGGGACTTCAGAAATTTCATCTAGGACCGAATCAACGGTCCTCATCCTCTTTCATGATCAACGATCGAGATCCACTTCAGGAATCCACGCTTCGGGAGTCTCAACTTTCCTCGCTTTTCTCCTCTCGTAATGCTTTTACCCAGAGTTCATGATCTATCGATGAGTGTCCTCCCACAGATCAACGACTGTGAATCGGTTCGGCTCTTCGGGATTCAGAAGTTTCAAACCTTCCTCCTGCACTTTCTCCTAGAGTGCTTTCACCCAAATTCAATGATCCTTTGACGTGTGTCTTCTGGAATCAACAGTCGATATGTACTCCAGCCTTCGGGATATTTTGACTCAATGCAACCTGTCACATCTTTCCCCACTGGAGTGCCCAGTCTCTGAACTGCATGATCTTTCGCCACGTGGTGAAATACTAGAAGTAGACATGTGGCCCAATCATGCGGGTGACATGTGTCACGTTCTAACTGTATTTTCAATACTCAAAATGCTCAAAACTTACTAACACATGGCACACATCCCATGTGTCAATGTCATCCTAGGTGACATCCGCAAGCCACATGACTTAGGAAATTTCGGTGTCCACATAACCTTCTAGTGACGTCATTGTGCCCCATCACTTCAGCTCTTTGGGCTTCGGGACTTTGGGAGTTTCCATGCTAGCACACTTCCAATTCTCCCGAACTCCGCATTCTTGAACTGGCCAATCTGTCGCCATGTGTCCCCCTGGATCGAATGACTAAGATTCACTTCGGGTCTTCACCCGGATTCCATGGATCTGCATCGTGTGTCCTCCTTAATCTGACGATTGAGGCTTACTTCGGGTTTTCGGACTTCGTAAATCTCAAATTTCAAAACTTATCTCACCCCACTGGATTTTATTTGAAGCCATGGATCTGGTGATGCATGACTCTTAACAGATCAATGGCTGACATCCTCTCGGATGATAGGACGTTCGAGATTTACTTCAGCTCTCCGGATCTTTGGGCTTCAGGAGTCTTAGATATCAACTGAAAACCTCTCGAACAGATTCCTCCGGAGTTACTAATCTGCTGCCATGTAACCTCTTGGTGATCGACGGTCAAGATCTACTTCAGACGATCCAACAAACGATGTTTACTTTAGGTCTTCGGCTCTTCGGGCTTCGGGAGTTTCAACTCTCAACTTCTCCTCGCTTTCTCTTTCCCAGAGTTCTTTCACCTGGATCACACAATCGATTGATGTGTGTCCTCCTATGGATCGACGGTCCCTAGCTACTTCATCTATTCAGAGTTCTGATGTTCAATCCCTAACCTGTCACATCACTGCATGCCTTTCAATTTGCGGGGGCACGCATCGGTGGTTTGGATTAACCTGCTTTTGGCCCTGCAATTATCCTGATGTTGACATGTAACCCCTTGGAGAAACCGTGGTTTGGATTGTGGGACCACCTTGGGAAATTATCTCCCATGGAACTCGATTCTCTATAATGCCTCTTGTTCGTTGATCTCCCTCTCCCATGGGATCCGACGGTTGTAACCTTAACCCTTGCCTCCTTTTCATCAGACGACCCTTGTTCACCTGTCCTCTAATCCAACGATCCCAGATCTCTCATGATCCTACAGTGGCGATTGCTCCCAAATTCGAAGGGGACAGTCACAATCCTTCGAACCCCTTACACGGATCTCTGACGTTCTATCTCTCACGTAGATTCTGCAATGCCATTCCTCCTGAGATTTTCAACTCCACGGTCAGAATTCGATCTCGACCCCGAGACTCTGACCAACAGACCCAACCCAAACCGGCCCGATGTTTCAACCAGAAGCTATGATACCAAACTGTAACATAACCAACCACCCACAGGACGAGGCATGCTACCTTCAAGTCTGCCCTTGGACTTCTTTCTCTTACCAATACCTTTTTAAAATTTAAGGATGCATAAAAGAAAATACTTTAAAGACATGCAGAACAATATCCAACAAGCATTCATAGTCTAAAGATTCAATTAAATGATAATTAAATATACACAACGGAAATACATTCATATACATGTAAATGATACCATAACAGAGAGCACTTATATTTATGAAAGGTGACACCAACTGGCTGCAGAACAAGAATGTTCCACCCAACCGTAGACACTACTATTCCAAATCTCAACAGCAGTGTCACCCCTGAGCCAGGGCTATGAATCCACAAGGACTGTTCCAGAGTGTTACTTGGTTTCCCAAACCAGTCAACACCCAAGCTCTCACAAGATTCCCAGCTCTCACAACAATCCAAGAACCCAGATCTCGTATACCCATCTTGCACCACCCGAGAGAATGAACCTCCACCCTTCTCTACCATGGAGTTCCTCAGGCAGTCCTTCTCCTTAATTCAGGCTCCAACGCAACTGGTCCAAAATCACAATGCTGGAACTCTCAAGACTCGTAGTTGTGAGCAACGCTGGACACGGGCTAACGCATATTAGACATGCGGCCTTAGGTCACAACTAGATCACACCAGCGACCAATACAACCAACTATCCCATGGCTGATTCTTTGACAGTTCGACTCCCTTTCGCCAAGCCAAGATGTGGATGACAGATGGATCAATGAACGGGTAAGTGGGTGCATGGAGGTGTGTGCATGAAAGTGCGTGAGGGATATAGTGGTGTGAATGTAGAAGTGAAGGAGAAAACAAGCCAACAACCAACCCCCCCATCAGACCATAGGTAGGCTTAAGTAACTTCGTGGGGAAATCAAGAACCTCCTGGCCTTCCCCAAGAAGCTCACGTAACCGATCCCCTCCCTTAGGAAAAAAGGGTATTTAAAATAGGAAATAAACATTTATCCCCTCAAGCCCCCTCTCTTGTGGAATCATAGCCCCCTATAACTCTAGTCCTTGTCCATCTAGAAACCAACCTGGTATTTATAATAACGATAAAAACATTACATTCCTTGGGCACACTAGCCTTTTAATAATTGTTTTGGACACTCTGGCTCCATGACAGTCAGGGATGGAGGTTACTCTCATCCTCCCACATGAACTTAGCAAACAATTTTCTCTGTACCAAGCAAGGAGGTCTGCCTAAGTTCTTCCATAGTCACTCGTCATCTTCGTTTATCAGCTTATAATGAAAACCTTTCCCACAACTTCTTACATCCATAAAAGTTGATTTCCCAGTTCTTTTTCGAACCAGAGAGCTGAAAAAAACTCTTTTCTCTTCTCGAGATCACTCTTTTCGACTTTTCTCTCTTTACATATCTCCTGCTCTCTCTCTTATGTCCTGTGAATTACCTCTTTCTTTCCCTTCTCAATAGGGTTGCGTGGGTCTGGATCCCCAACTCATGGTCATGTCTATAAGTATTACAAATGGGTACTATGCACCATCTCCTCATTAACTCTTGGGGAGGACTCTTCCAACTACCACTCTAACTAGTAATTCATATCTGGGTCAGAGGACTGATCTGAGTCATTAAATTCAGTGATATACTGGTTTGTTGGGGGTCATCTCAACCATTTCTAGTTCCCCTTACCATCTCTCTCATAGCATCCATGGTTTATCTC
>ML781407.1:934234-968574 GCA_009831015.1 Picea engelmannii
AATAACAAAAAATACATACATTGACCTTTTATACAAAGGCTCATCAAATCAGGCATTCACACATATTTAGTTTGTCATCGTCTCTTGGCTAGTTATATTTATATTTACAGACTAGGGAAACAAGGGTGTTACAGTTTTACACACTCTTCAAAGCTCCAAAAACATAGTCATGCCATACTTTTGAGCATTGCAAGATTACTTCATTACAATCAAGAGTGGTTTCTATTTAGGATTAAATTACATACATTTCATATTGTAATTCAAAAAATCCTTTTGCAATCTCATTTTCATCTCTCTGATCTTCAGTTCTTCTGATATGCTCCTTGGCCCCAAATCAATTCAAATTTCACTTCTTCATACTTCACACACACTACTCTTCAACTTGATAAAATATGTATACTAGTTTCTGTAGTGGTTTTTTTTCCCATAGTAAAATCAATACTATGGTATAATCCCACAATATTTTTCTTTACCATTTCAAGACCTCGACTGTATCGATAGACCATTTCATATTGCCTTACATAAAAAATACTTGTTGTGTGAACACCACCAAAAATAACTAATCCAATATTTACAAATTCAATGTAACCATTACCAATGTGATATTACTATAATCCTAAGTTCCTTTAATTGAGATGATATTACTGGGATTTTAGTTATTACCCGAATCCAAGTGATTACTAGAATTTCAGTTATTACCAGAATCCGAGTGATTACTGATATTTTGGTTATTACTGGAATTTTAGTTATTATCGGAATCTTGAATTCCTGTAGATGAATATGTTGGATATGTGCATACTGGAAGCTACACTCCATTACTCATTGTCACACACAACCACTTTGACATCAATGACAACACTTTCTCAACAATTTTCCCTCCTATGCAACTGATTTAGGCTTTGCATCACTTGAACATTTATTTTATTTTGTTCTCTCATCACATTCTCATTGTCTTGTTTCTAACTCTACACTTCTATTCTCAATCTTCTCATAGTTTCAATTAATGTTTCTTGTTCCCCTATGCTCCTATGTCCATTGGATTTTGTCTCTGCATTACCAACATTGATATTTTGACCTCTGGCTTCTTTGTCATGACTAAAGGATCTCTCTCATTTCTCCATGTCTCAAATATGCATTCTTATCTTGAACTAATATGTTTTATATCCCTTAATTATGCTAAATGTGCAATAAACCATTTTTGTTAGAATTTTTCATATTATATAAATTTGTCAATTAATGCTACAAGTTTTTTTTTTTTCTTCTTAATTCATGAAGAATTATATCATAGTTCTCCCGTTTCTAATAGTTCCAAGTTATTCTTCTCTAAACTAGAATTTCAATGACTATTCTCTTACTCAATTATGAGTCTTGAGAAAAATGTTATCAATGGCAAAGGCAATGAAGGACTATCCATTAACACATGCAACATAGCTTCAACACTTAACAATCGTTTGATCATTCCTTTAGGTTTAATCTTGATTGTTGATCTAGTTTTATTTTGTATTAAATGATGATCGTTGATCTTCTCATTGGCCACCTAAACATGCCATGAATCCACAATGAACACCAACCATCCAATATTTGCTTGATTAGATCTCAACTGTCGATCTATTCTTCTTTAGAATATCGGTACCACTGGGTATTCAACTTACAACCACCATTTGATCATATCTCAGATTGATCTTGACCATCAATCTGTCTTGATGGGTTCACCATGGGTCTAAGGCATATCTCTTATTCATTTCAAACTTTCATGACCTCCAAATTACACCCTCAAGTTCCATCATACTCATTTTTCACCTATACTTAGAACCTTTTCAATACTTTCTCCATGGGTCTAAAGCATTTTCATCCACCCTTCTATGTTCTCCAGTATACACCTTCATGTTTCTTCACACTCATGTTTCCCCCATACTTATAACTTCTTTAGTTATTTCTCTGTGGGTCTATGGAACATCATGAGCCATTAGATATTTCACCCTTTGGGTTGTTTGATCTGTGACAATTGGTGACCCCCTCTATCATCTTATTGATTTGTCATACATAGAAAATTTTGAATATCTCACTATGGGCGATGAGTCTCCAACAACTATTGATTCTTATATATGTGACCTCGTCCCTCCATCTAATTCTTGATACTTATCCATTTCTCAAGACATATTTGTCCAACTGATCTTGGTATTTAGTCATTTTCAATATCTCATTGTGGATCTCTTACACTTAGTCTATTTTTGATAATTCACCATGGGTCCACGTGTCTACAACACTCTCATTCAATATTCTGTGATCTAGTTTTTCTGACCAATTCTTTGTTGTGCTCACCATCTCTTTGATGTCTTGATACTCGGTCATTTTTCACGATCTCTTGTGTTGATGTTACAGATGAGGTGTCTTCCACGTGGACATCTTCTTCATGGCATGGAATCGATACATGTTTTGACACATGGCACTGCACATGAAATCTATAGAGCTTATTGTTACAACTCTTACATGGACTCCCTATGACATGGAACTCATCTAAATAGACATGTGGAACTGATGAGGTTTCCATCATGGTGTTGATGTGGCTGATTTGTCCCACCGGGTATCTGGACACAATATTTTGATCTTATCCGTTGATCTCTGATGATGAATGGTTAGTATTTGATCATCTCCATATCCACAGTTTGTAATACCCATAGGTCGAACCCCAACTGTAAATGTAAATACAATTGTACTTAGGCTGGTGAGCCAGGATGCAAAAAGAACAAGTATATCTATGATGTAAATGTAAATGTATTCACATGCAAATATTAATGAAAAACACATCACTATGTGCAGACCAACCATGTAAAAGAGTATGGGGTACTAAACTCCACTAGTTAGGGAAAGGGGGTTAAATTTTAAAGATAAGGGGCTAAGCTAGGGAGCTTAAGCTAAAATGGAATATTATATTAATATTCCTTGAAGTATAAAGTCTAGATAATTATTTTTATCCTAAGTTATAAGGATGGGGAAAAGTGGGCCAAAGTATCTCTCAACCTAACAAGTGTCAAGTTGGTCACATGCATACAAAGAGATTGAACTTAGTGCATTTTCCATTCATTCCATTTCATTTTCCATCATTCCTCCATTCCTTCCTTCACAAATTTTCAGTTGTCCATCGTACCTCTCTGTCATGGGAAGCGTACATGTACCTTACCCCAATGAATATTATAAATGTACTTGTTCCTGTATTGGTTAAATAAAGATATAGACTAAAGTAGCAGGTTGTCAGGCCCGTGGGATACTAAAGAGACGAGTTGTCAGGCCCATGGGATATTGAAGAGACGAGTTATCAGGATCGTGAGCAATTCTCTCTGGGTGAGAGAATTGTTGAGAATTGTTTTCCTAGAGGAGCCAAACTACAACTACAAGGCTTTGAGAATTCCTGTCCAGCCTATTGTTGAAACCCCAAAAAGGAAATGGGGTAGATGAAGGACTATTGAGCAGAGAAGGGGCACATTTCCTGGGGTGGGACAAGCATATGGGGAATGAGGGACTGTAGGTTGTTAGTTTGAGTTGGCACCTGTGAGAGATTTTTTCCTGTGTGTCTGAGATACATCAACCGAGTTAGTAATTCCTTTACCTGGGTGGAGTTTATTCCCAGCTTAAGGGTGTCCCACTGCAAAGAGTTCTGAGTAGCGTGGTCTAAGGATGAGAGGAACGTGGAAGGTCTACACACAATTGGTGGTATTTCTATCAAAGACAAGTGTCAATTGTGTGTTAAATCACATGCTACAACTTTATTTATGCATTTTTTCTTATGGGTTTTTCCTATGTATGCTGCATGTGTATTTTCCATTATTATTATGTATAAAACTATGTATTTTCATAGTATTCGTATGCTTTAAATTTGTATACAATTTGAAAAGTCTTTCACGTGGACTATCCCAACAGTGTGGTGGCTGGGGATGCTACAATATGGTATCATAGCTCCATTTTTCAACACTAATCCTGGAAGGGCTGAGCAAGTTGAAATTGAAGCGAAATTTCACACAAAATTGAAGTTACAGTGCATCCATGGGTGCCAGGAGGGAGCTAAGAGAACACTTGGACTGTGTTCAAAAGCTTAGGAGGTGTAGCATTTCGAGAAAGCCAATAGAGGAAAGAAACCACATCAACCATTGATTTGGACTGCAAGATTAGATCTGGACCATTGGATATGTTTGGGAGAAGTCCAGACCCTGCACAATCGTCAGATCTACGTGCAAAATATTGTGATCCATAGATCTCTCAGACGTTAGAAGGTTCGACACTCCAGGAAAAACGAGTTCTTGTGTTTCCATGAGGAAAATCTCCTGAAGTCTCGAACTCCAGAGTAAATCTAGACCATTGGTCATCAAGGACACATGTCAACAAATTTTTGAACCTTCAAAAGTTAGGCTCTCTAGAGGATTGGGGGTGGAAGGTGCTCTGGCATGAAAATTCCTGAATCGTGGAATCAATGTAGGTCATCCATTAATGGAGACATGAGAACTATAGATCTCATCCCATCGCTAGTTCGACGTTCAACAATTCAGGTGGTAGTGTGCATTGAGGCCTCAGAACTCCAGAGGGGATCCCAGTCGTTGGTTGGAAAAGGAGCGAGAGTCGTTGATCTCAAATTTCAAAGTTCAGGGATTCAGAGGTATCGTGTGTTGGAGTCGCAGGAACTCTCAAATATTAGAGTTCCAGAGCTCCTATTGACAGTAGATCTCAGCAGAGAGCATGGACCATTGATTCTTGAACCCTTCGGGGGTTCGCCAATTCGGCGTTCAGAAGAACTGAAGTGTTGTGTTTTAAGATCCTCTTAAGCTCGAAGCTCTGAATCTCTGGATAAGTGCTCATTCATGGGATTCTCTACTTTGACGTTCAAGGGAAGTGTTTTGTTGTGTTGAGAAATCTACCGAAGCCCAAAGTTTCAGAGTGTCAGAGTTCTGAAGCTCTAGAGAAGAGATATTTTGGTGGATTTGCCACTTCAACATTTGGGGGATTTGTAATGTGTTGGGGAAGAAACCTCTGAAGCCCAAAATTATGGAGTGTCAGAGTCCTGAAGCTCCGGATAATAACTCGTTCAGGGGATTCACCACTTCAGCATTCAAGGGATTTGGAATGTGTTGGGGAAGAAACCTTCGAAGCTTGAAGTTCCAGAGCGTCAGAATCCCAAATATCCATATAAGCTCCTTTTAAGCAAGTGCCTGGTTCTATCTCACAGTCACATGAGTTTTGGGCCGAAGTAAGGTGGCTAGTGCTCGAAAATTGATTTTAAGATAGAGAAGGGGCTTAGAGAAGGAGCCAGCGGGTTTTCGATTTGTACACACCTACATTGGAGGGAAATCACAGGGGCCTCTTAAACTTAACAGAGGATTCAACACAGGTCCAAGAGCTAATTCATATCCCGAAGAAGATCACATGTATAAGGTTTTCCCTCACAGAAAGGATGAATGTTCAAATAACCATAACTTTATGCTCAAGACTCAGAATTGAGCATGGAAGCAGGCGTTGGAAAGGTATTGAACAGTAGAATAAAAATTTTCACCTAGAAAATTGATTTAGACAATCATTTTCTGACGAAATCAGAAGAAATAATTCTGATGCAATACTGAATCATAATTGTTCATAATTTCATTCAATTCATAAATCAATTAGCCTAACAAGTTTTGTTGGCTGCACATTTTGCAGAGTTTACAACATTTAGAACCGAACAAGATCAACACATAGTTCATATTCATGGAATCTACACAAGGGGCTTACATCCAGAATGATGATATCATAGGGATGTATGTCAATATGGGTAATGAAGGTACAAACTCAAATGGTCATGGAGAAGGAAAGGAAGAAAACATAAACTTGGTGGAGACCATTAAAATTTTGCAGAAGGATGTCCAAATTTATAAAGTTGATAATGAGAGGCTTATGAAATACAAGGAGAAGCAGGAGGACTTCAACATAAATTTAATGCAGAGATTGGACAAAATAGAAAAGAAGATGGATAAGGAGAATGGATCAAGCAAATCAGGAATGTCATTAAAGTGTTGGTAGACATCACCATCACTCCCCAGGGCATTCCACTAGGAGAGAACATAGTAGCTCAAGTCTATCCCCCATCAGGAAGCATAAGAGGAGGTCTAGGGTGGATGAGATACAGGGAGAAATGAGCAAAATCAAGCCTCCTACATTTGATGGTGATCAAAAGAAGGATGAAGATGTTGAAACATGGTTGCTAGGCATGAGGATGTATTTTCAATTGTATAATTACTCTTCACATGCAGAGGGAAGAATTGACATCTATCATATCAAGGGAAAGGCATCCATGTGGTGGGACCAATTTGTGTAGGTGCAACACATTAATGAGAAAAATGTTACTTGTAAGGAATTCAAGACGTATTTTCAAAGGAAATACTTGACTAAGAGATACTATGAAAAGAAAATGAAGGAGTTATTTGAACTCAAGCTTGGGAGTATGACCATGGATAAATATGAAAGAAGGTTTTTAGAATTGCTAAAGTATGTTTCTTTCGTGAAGGAAGAGTGAGTTAAGATTCATAGGTACTTGATTGGACTGCCATCATTCATCAGTGATATGATACAATATGATGATCCCAAAACATTAGAGGAGACCATAAGGTGAGCTAAATGCCTTTATGATCAACATAAAGGAAGACCAAATTTTCAAAAATATTGGGAAGACAAGAAGAAAAACAAGATGGAACAAAGGAAGAAGGGGACTAAGCCATGATTCTTCATAAATAATCCTCAGGGACAGCCAACTTCTATAGAACCTAGAATGATTGAGACAGGGGGAAAATAGCAAGGAAACCACCTATTCAATGTTGGGGTTGTGGGAGAGATCATATGTATAGAGATTGTCCTCGTAGAGGTGAAAACGTGAGGAATGTTCACAATGTACATCAAGCTGATACAATGGAGGACATGGGCAGAAATGTACCTAGGATCTATGCATCTCTGGAAATCAAGCAAGTTGATTTTTAGTCACATATGATTGAAGTGGATGGTAATATCAACAACCAAACCATTGCTATTTTAATTGATTCAAGAGCTAGTCATGGTCATATAGATCCTAAGATGGTGGAAAAATTGCATTTTCCAAGAAGAAAGCATGGAAAATCTTGGTTGTTGCAACTAGCTACTGGAGATAAAAGAAAAATTAATGAAATGGTTAAGGCATGTCCAATGGACATGAATGGACTGAGCACCAGGGAAGATTTGAACATCTTACCTTTAGGTTCATATGAATGTCTAATTGGTATGGATTGGTTGGACCAACACCATGATATCCTAGATTTTTATAATAAGAAATTTACTTGATGGGATGAGGATGGGAACCTAAGGACAGTACAGGGAATTCCTAGGGCAGTAACTGTCAGAGAAATTTCAGCATTGAAACTAAAGAAAAGTTACAAAAAAGGGTGTCAAATATTTGCAGCACATATGGAAGAGACACCTAAATACAAGGTGTCAAATATTGAATATTATGTAGTCCTAAAAGATTGAATATGTATTTAAATAAATATCAGGTTTACCCCCTAAAAGAGATATTGATTTTGTTAGCACTCAAAAACGCATCGGCATTTTTGAAGGAAAGATGCCTAAATCTTGTAGGGAAATTTTCAATAGCTTCCCAAGCTCCAAATCCAAATATGATTGCACCATTGGAAAGCTTATGATCTGTAGTTAAAAATTGACTATTTGAACGTGCAAAACGGATATTCCATGGCTGAGAAAGTTGATTTTTCCCGAAGGGATTTTTTTTCTGGAAATTCTGACTTTCGGTGGTTTAGGTGAACAGGACGATTGTTCATTAACCACCGAAAGATGCGCTTTTGGTGGTTAATTCACCCAGAAGCTTTCCAAGTTAACCACTGAAAGCCTGTGTGTCCAGAATTGAACGAGTTTTTACACAGATCAAGGATTTGTGTGATGAAAAGATTTGGGATCTTTTCCAATGAATGTCTAATGAATTATCAAGTCCAGTACAGCAGTTATTTTTGACATATTATGAAGAAAGGAGTTATTTCAAAGGTTATGGACATTTTTAATTAAGACAAAAAGCAGGACACCTGGCCACATTAGCAAATTCGACTTAGTCTCTATTTGAAAGTCATCATGTAGCCTTGGGAGGCTGTTCTACACTGCACCAACAATCAACAGAGAGAAATCTGGGATTGGTCTCATTTTGAGGAAGCATCCCACTTATTTTGCAACAGATTTTGACTTGCTATTTTTAGTTGATTTGATCCATGTTTTCAGGATCTTAGAACTACTTTGTAATGCTATAAATATTAGAATAGAAGATGAACCATGGGTTCGATTTTGGGTTCTACATGCTGCTACTATAAGAGAGACTTATTCTTATTATGTGAAAAATTGCAAGCTTCCTTCAGTTGTGTGGTCAGATTTTCTCCTCTGTTCTCTGATAGCTTATGAGTGAAAGTTTTTTATTGATGCTCATTCAATCTGCAAGTGACTGTCATCTCACTGGTTGATTGTTTTAGTTGATAATCATAAGTTGTTTCCTTGGTTATTAAACCCATTGTGCTTGTTTGTATGAAGTATAATCTGGTTCAATAGTTGTTTTCTTCCCCATTTAATCAAACCTTGTCTGACTGCATTATTAGAAGGCCTTGTGAGATTTTGTATTTCTAGACAGTCTTGAACACACAGTCCAGTCCATAGATATTCATCTTGATCCAAAAAACCACATCAAATATTAAGAAAATATTTCCAAAAAGAGTTAGTTACCAGGCATCTCCGACTTACAGCCTAGGAGAGTTTCTTGGAGTGATAACATATTTCACCATAAATCTGATTCCTAGAGTAGCCCCAGTATCCAAGACCCCTTACAGGATGAGTACACCAGAATTGAAGGAATTTCATATGCAACTTGAAGAGCTTCTGAAGAAGGGGTATATACTCCCAAGTGTGTCACCTTGGGGTACCCCAGTATTATTTGTGAAGAAAAAGGATGGAACATTGAGACTTTGCATTGACTTCAGGCAGTTGAACAAGGTAACTATGAAGAATAAGTATCCTTTACCAAGGATTGATGACCTCTTTGATCAATTGAAAGATGCAAAAATATTCTCCAAATTTGATCTCAGGTCAGGTTATCATAAGGTAAGAATCAAATAAGAAGACATCAAAAATGATGCTTTCAGAACAAGGTATGGTCATTATGAGTTCATAGTGGTGCCATTTGGGTTATCAAATGCACCATTTGTCTTCATGTGTTTAATGAATGGTATTTTTAGAGAATACTTAGATAAGTTTGTCATTGTATTTTTAGATGACATTCTTATATATTCTAAGTCGGAGGAAGAGCATGAACAATACTTGAGGATGGTGTTACAGGTATTAAGGGAACATCAGTTGTATGCCAAATTTAGAAAGTGCTCATTTTATCAGAAGGAAATTCATTATCTGGGACATATCATTTCAGAGGAAGGGATAACAGTAGATCCTAAAACGATTGAGGCCATTAGAGGATGGTCAAAACAAAAGAATGTGATAGAGTTCATATCCTTCATGGGCCTTGTAGGCTAATATAGGATATTTATTGAAGGATTCTCAAAGATTGCACACCCGATCACTTTCTTGCAAAAGAAGGGGGTGAAATTTCAGTGGACATTGGATTGTGAAAATAGTTTTCAGCACTTGGAGCAATTATTGACAAGTTCTCCAATAATAAGGATTTTTGATCCAAATGAAAACTACATTATATGCATTGATGCATGTAAAGAAGGGCTTGGTGGGGTCCTCATTCAAAATGGGTTTTTAGTATGCTACGAATCAAGGAAGTTAAAGGATCCTGACAGGCACTATGCTACTCATGATTTGGAGTTGGAAACCATAGTGCATGCCTTGAAAATGTGGAGGAAATACCTCATGGGAAAAAGGTTCGAGTTGAGGATAGACCATAATGGTCTAAAATATTTATTTGGACAACCAACTCTAAATTCCAGGCAAATAAGGTGGTTATAATTTCTCGGTGAATATGACTTTGATATAAAGCATATCAAAGGGAAAGAGAACAAGGTGGTTGATGCACTTCGCAGAAGAGTGCATGAGTTGCATGCTACAACCATTAGCATGTACCAATAAGATTTGAAAGAGGGAATATTAGAGGCTGCAAAATCATATTTTCAATACATGGAAATAATAACAAAATTACAACAAGGTATTTTGCAGCAAAAAACTAAAGACTGTAAGCTAGGAAATTAGGAAATTCTCATGTACAGGGGAAGAATTTATGTACCAAATTCCCAGGAATTGAAAAATATGATATTGAGATAAATTCATAATGTTCCTTATGATGCACAGCCAGGTTACCAAAAAACTCTTATAGCTTTCAAGATCCAATATTATTGGCCAGGAATGAAGAAAGAAGTTGTTGATTTCATTGCCAAATTCTTGGAGTGTCAAAAGGTCTAGGCTAAGCATAGACACCCAATTGGTTTGCTACAACCATTAACCATTTATGAGTGGAAATGGGAAGTTGTAACAATGGAATTCATCACCAAAATACCCAGAACAAACAAACAACATGATTCTATCATGTTAGTGGTGGATAAGCTTACTAAAGATGCCCATTTTATTCCAGTAAAGCTCACTCATTAGGAATCTAATGTTGTTGATATTTATATGAGATAAATTGCTCGCCTGCATGGTATATCCAAGAAAATTGTGTCTGACAGAGATCCAAAAATTACATCAAATTTTTGGAAAGGGTTATTTAAGGGATTTGGAACAAATTTGAATTTTAGCACAACTTATCACCAAGAATTAGATGAAAAAACAGAGAGAGTAAATCAAGTGATTGAGGATATGTTGAGGATGTATGTGATGGATAAACCATCAAAATGGGAAGACTACCTACACTTAGTAGAGTTTTCTTATAAAAATGGATACCAAGCATCTCTAAAGATGAGCCCATTTGAGGCACTTTATGGCAGAAGGTGCAACACATCGGTAAGATGGGACAACCCAACAGATAGAGCAGTGGTTGGACCAAAATTACTCAGGGAAATGGAAGAGAGAATGTTGAAAATAAAACAGAATTTAAAGGTTGCACAAGATAGGCAGAAAATATATGCTTATAAGGGTGGAACTCACAGGGAATTTAAAGTGGGTGACCATGTATTCTTGAAAGTAAAAGCCAACAAAAGTTCCCTGAAGTTGGGAAATTGCTCGAAGTTGGAAGCTCGTTATTATGGGATGTTTGAAATCGTCGATAGGATTGATACTATAGCATACATGCTTTCCTTTCCCGCATCAATGTCTATTCATAATGTATCCCATGCATCATTGCTCAAAAATTATATACTTGATGCTAATCACGTGATCCAGATTATTTTCGGCACAAAATGAGAGCAGAGATATAATAAATAAATGCACAGAGATATCGCAGATATTCAATAATAATAAAAAAATGTATCAGAGATGCAACCATAAACACAGATATATAGTAATACACTATTTCTATTAATGAAAGAAATGTACAGAGACTGTAGAAATACAGAGTGAAAGACTCGCTAGAATGGTGGCAACTTATCTCTGAGAATAGATGTGATAGCTACTCGCATTCGAAAGAAGATGATTGCAATGAGGCTCTGAATCCCTTTTTAAAATAAACAGGAATGCCAAAAATCCTAGACATCCAAAAACCTAACCCTAGGAGATGAAGTGCCAAAAGTCATGTGGGTCCCGTTTGGGTAAGTTAGTACATCAATTTCCCGGGGTCGTAACGTTTGCATACAATCTCTATTTTAGGCGCATGATAGATCGTTGGAAAGGTATCAGTGAGGAGATTCATTTTGGGGGCAATATCGAAGGAATATCCCTAATTCTCCCCATTTTCCCAAAAACGTTGTTTAGGGCCTCAAAATGGCCTCGGAAGTTAAAAACTGCTAAAAATAGTAAATTACCAAAATTGCCAGAAACCTGTTTTGAGCTAGTTGGAAAATGTGGGTCACCATCGATATCCACTTGGATAAATCCTCCCTCCTTAGGAAGCAATGCTCTCCATTGCGTTGAGTGCCCAGGGGAGAGGGAAAAATGTTTGCTGAATCTGAATCTTGATGAGCTTCTTGCCTTGTTGGAGACGTCGCATTGCTCAGTTTGTAGAAGTTTGTCACAAACCTGTTGAGGCTAAGGTTGTTAAACAAAAGTCAAGCTACACAAGAGGATAGTGTGCAGAAGGAATCTTTGCGCTTTTCTACAACCTTGTCGACCTGCTTCTGTTAGATGGAAGGTGCTTGGGGTGAGGCTGTAATGGTTGCAGTGTCCTTCTGTTTCCCTTTTGAACAGATTGTGAAGAAGCCAAATTTTGCAGTATGAGATACTACCTTGCGAAAGTGTTTAGGTGGAACAATATCCAGAACTACCTATGGTATTTTGTAGAGAGGACCCCCTAGAGAAACAGTGACACTGCGGGGTTGAGACTCATAAACAACATGGCGTCTCCACATATATGGCTGGCCCAAGAGAACATCACATACATTCAGTGGGGAAACATCTCATAATACCTCATCCTTGAAGGGTTGGATGTCATATGAGAATTGACACTGTCGGCTGACACGAAGATCTCATCCTTGGTGAAGCCACCCGATGTTGTATAACTGCGGGTGTGGTGTTGTCGATAATCCCAACTATTTGACGACCTCTGCTGAGATGAGGTTCTTCTGGCTTCCGCTATCAATAATAAAATGAGGTGGGATCCTCTTCATCCACATTTTTGAATGAAAAAGGTGCTCCCCCTCTTCTTGATCTGTTGGTTCTTCTAGTTGAATTGTTGCAGTCGCAACAATAACAGTGGGGTCTACGTCGATGATCTGTCTTTTACTAGTATTTTCAGAATCAGATTCTGAATCAGGGTTTGACTCCTTGTCTTTGATCTTGGCCACTAATGAATTTTTTGACATTCATCAGTGTTGTGACAGGGTATTTTGTGGAAATCACACCATTTTCCAATGTCCTTATTTGTCTTCCCATGACCCTTCTTTTCTTGTGGCTTGGACTGGTTTTCAGGAGACTGTTTGTTAGGGATGTCTTTTTCATACTTTGGTTGTTGTGGATTTGCAGACCTGAACTCCCGTTTGTTCTGGTGCTTAAATTTCTACTCGATTTTAACATCATATCGATAAGCAACACTGAGTGATGAGATGTCTAGAAAATCCATTTTAGTTTGGATGTATCTGTGTAGAGCCCCACAATATTTCAGAACCAAATGTCATTCGGAGTCTTTGATACCCAACTTGGTGCACAAGGTATGGAAGGTATTGGTGAAATCTGGAACTACTTGGCCCCTCTATTGCTGCGGTGTGGTCCATCTCATGTACTGGTCCTCATAGTTGCCAGCAGGGTAATACCGTTCCTTTATTGCATCCACAAAAACATCCCAAGTGGGCTCGGCCCCATATATTCTAGACTCCTTTGTGGAAATTTTCTCCCAGTAAGTTTCCCACCAATTTTTGACATTGGGGAGAGCTTTAAGGAGTGTGAAGGTGATCTTTCCCTTGTCGCAAAAGTGGTGAACAGAGAAATAACCATCTAGCAGATTTAACCATTTGTCTAGGGCATCCACATCTATCTCACCTTCAAATATGGAAATATCAAAATTAACTTGTACCTTGAAAGGAGAGGTTCTTCCAAAGTGGTTTTTTGATGAATATGTGTCTGTTGCTATCGACAGGCATTGAAGGATGTGGGAAAAATTCTCCATCATTTCGTCCATCTATCGCGTGAGAGCTTGCTCAAGCAACAGATTTATAGGATCGTCTTCTCCGTCATTTTTCTTTTCTTCTTCCATAGAGGGTTTCTTGGGCGTGTGAGAGCGATTGTCTTCAAGAGAGACAAGCTCAAGACCCAACTTTCTATACTTGGACCTCGTTGGGGACATGCACTAAAAAACCAATCAAGAGCAACCTTCTCTGATACCACTGATGTGGATTATTTTCGGCACGAAATGAGAGTGGAGATATAATAAATAAATGCACAGAGATATCACAGATATTCAATAATATAACAAAAATGTATCAGAGATGAAACCATAAACACAGATATACAGTAACACACGATTTCTATTAATGAAATAAATGTACAGAGACTGTAAAAACATAGAGTGAAAGACTCGCTAGAATGGTGGCAACTTATCTCTGAGAAGAGATGTGATGACTACTCACATTCGCAAGAAGATGATTACAATGAGGCTCTGAATGCCTTTTTACAATAAACAGGAATTCCAAAAACCCTAGACATCCAAAAACCTAACCCTAGGAGATAAAGTGCCAAAAGTCACGTGGGCCTCGTTTGGGTAATTTAGTACATCAACTTCCCGGGGTTGTAACTTTTGCATATGATCTATGTTTTAGGCGCATGATATCCCATTGGAATGGTATCAGAGAAGAGATTTATTTTAGGGAAAATATCAAAGTAGCTACCATATTGCTCATCGTTTTCCCAAAAACGTCGTTTAGGACCTCAATATGGCCTTAGAAGTTAAAAACTGCTAAAAATAGTAAATTACCAAAATTGCTAGAAAACTGTTTTGAGCCAGTTGAAAAAGGTGGGTGGCCACCAATATCCACCCGGATCAATCCTCCCTCCTTAGGAAGCAATGGTCTCCATTGGGTTGATTTCTCAGGGGAGAGGGAAAAACGTTTGCTGAATCTGAATCTTGGTGAGTTGCTTGCCTTGCTGGAGACGTTGAGCTGCTCAGTTTGTAGAAGTTTTTCATGAACCTATTGAGGCTAAGGTTGTTCAACAATTCAAGCTACATGAGAGGACGGTGTGCAGAATTAATATTTTCTCTTTGCTGCAACCTTGTTGACCTGATTTTGTTGGATGGAAGGTGCTTGGGGCGAGGCTGTAGTGGTTGCATTGTCCTTCTATTCCCCTTTTGAACAGATTGTGAAGAAGCTGACTTTTGCAGTATGAGATACTAACTTGTGGCACTATTTAGGTGGAACAATAGTCAGAACTACCTCTATTATTCTATAGATATGACCCCCTAGATAAACAGTGACTCTACGGGGTCGAGACTCATAAACATCATGGCGTCTCCAGATATATGGTTGGCCGAAGAGAACATCATAGACATCCAGTGGGGAAAAATCACATAATACCTCATCCTTGAAGGGTTGGATGTCATATGACAATCGACACTACTGGCTGACACGAATATCTCGTCCTTGGCGAAGCCACCCGATGTTGTATAGCTACGGGTGTGGTGTTTTCGACAATCCCAACTGTTTGACAACCTCTGCTAAGATGAGGTTCTTCTGGCTTCCACTATCAACAATAAAATGCAGTGGGGTCCCGTTCACCCACATATATGAATGAAAAAGGTGCTCTCCCTCTTCTGAATCTGTTGGTTCTTCTGGTTGAATTGCTACAGTTGCAACAATAATAGTGGGGTATGTGTCGATGATCTGTCTTTACCAGTATTTTCAGAATCAGATTTTGAATCAGGGTTCAGATCCTTGTCTTTGATCTCTGCCACCAATGACTGTTTTGAGTGACATTCATCAGTGTTGTGCCAGGGGATTTTGTGGAAATCACACCATTTTTCGGTGTCCTTCTTTATCTTCCCGTGATCCTCCTTTTCCTGTGGCTTGGACTGGTTTTCAGGAGACTGTTTGTTAGGGACATATTTGTCATACTTTGGTTGTTGCGGATTTGCAGACCTGAACTACCATTTGTTCTGGTGCTTAAATTTCTACTTGATTTTAACATCATATCGATAAGAAGCATCAAGTGATGAGATGTACAAAACATCCATTTCAATTTGGATGTATCTGTGTAGAGCCCCACGGTATTTCAAAACCAAATGTCGTTCAAAGTATTTGATACCCAACTTGGTGCGCAATGTATGGAAGGTATTGGTGAACTCCAAAACTGCTTGATACCTCTCTTGCCGAAGTGTGGTCCATTTCATGTACTGGTCCTCATATTTTCCAACAGGGTAATACCATTCCCTTACTACATACACAAAAAAATCCCAAGTGGGCTCGATCCCATATATTCCAGACTCCTCTGTGGAACTTTTCTCCCAGTAAGTTTCCCACCAATGTTTGACATGGGGGTGAGATTTAAGGAGTACGAAGGTGATCTTTTCCCTGTCGGAAAAATGGTGAACAGAGAAATAACCGTCTAGCAGATTTAACCATTTCTCTAGGGCATCCGCATCTATCTGACCTTCAAATATGGGAATATCAAAATTAACCTGTACCTTGAAAGGAGAGGTGCTTCCAAAGTGGTTGTTTGATGAATATGTGTCTGTTTCTATCGATAGGCGATGAAGGATGTGGGAAAAATTCTTCATCATTTCGTCCTTCTGTCACGTGAGAGCTTGCTCAAGAAACATATTTATATGATCGTCTGTTCCATCGTTTTTATTTTCTTCCACCATGGAGGGTTTCTTGGGCATGCGAGAGTGATTTTATTCAAGAGAGACAAGATCGAGACCCAACTTTCAATACTCGGACCTCGTTAGGGACATGCACTAAAAAAATGATCAAGAACAACCTTCTCTGATACCACTGATCCAGATTATTTTCGACAGGAAATGAGAGCGAAGATATAATAAATAAACGCATAGAGATATCGTATATATTCAATAATATAACATAAATGTATCAGAGATGCAACCATAAACATAGGTATACAGTAATACACAATTTCTATTAATGATATAAATGTACAGAGGCTGTAAAAATACAGAGTGAAAGACTCGCTAGAATGGTGGCAGCTTATCTCTGAGAAGAGATGTGACGGCTACTCGCATTCGCAAGAATATGATTACAATGAGGCTCTGAAGGAATTTTTACAATAAACAGGAATTCCAAAACCCCTAGACATCCAAAAACCTAACCCTAGGAGATGAAGCGCTAAAAGTCATGTGGGCCCCCTTTGTGTAAATTAGTACTTCAACTTCCTGGGGTCGTAACTTTTGCATACGGTCTCCGTTTTAGGCACATGATAGCCTGTTGGAAAGGTATCGTCGAGGATATTCATTTTGGGGGAAATATCGAAGGGAATTTCATATTTCTCCCTGTTTTCCCAAAAACGTCGTTTAGGGCCTCAAAATGGTCCCGGAAGTTAAAAGCTGCTAAAAATAATAAATTACCAAAATTGTCAGAAAACTATTTTGAGCCAGTTGGAAAAGGTGGGTGGCCACCAATATCCACTTGGATCAATAATCCCTCCTTAGGAAGAAATGGTGTCTATTGTGTTGAGTGCCTGGGGGAGATGGAAAAATGTTTGTTGAATCTGAATCTTGGTGAGCTGCTTGCCTTACTGGAGACATCGCGCTACTCAGTTTGTGAAAGTTTGTCATGAACCCGTTGAGGCTGAGGATTTTAAAAAAGTTGAGCTATACAAGAGGATGATTTGAATAAGGAATATTTTCTCTTTGTTGCAACCTTGTCGAACTGCTTCTATTGTATGGAAGGTGCTTGGGGCGAGGCTGTAGTGGTTGCAGTGTCCTTCTGTTCCCCTTTTGAACAGATTATGAAGAAGCTAAATTTTGAATTATGAGATACTACCTTGCAGCACTATTTAGGTGGAACAATAGTCGAAAATACCTCTGGTATTCTGTAGAGATGACCCCCTATATAAACAGTGACACTGTGGGGTCGAGACTCATAAACAACATGGCGTCTCCACATATATGGCTGGCCCAAGAGAACATCACAAACATCCAGTGGGGAAATATAACATAATACCTCATCCTTGAAGGATTGGATGTCGTATGACAATTGGCACTGATGGCTCACACAAAGATCTCATCCTTGGTGAAGCCACCCGGTGTTTCATGGTTGTGGGTGTGGTGTTGTCGACAATGCCAACTGTTTGATGACCTCTGCTGAGATGAGGTTCTTCTGGCTTCCGCTATCAATAATAAAATGCAGTGGGGTCCCCTTCACCCACATCTGTGAATGAAAAATGTGCTCCACCTCTTCTAGTTGAATTGTTGCGATCGAAACAATAATAGTGGGGTTTGCATCGATGATCTTTCTTTTACCAGTATAATCATCTAGAAGATTTAACCATTTTTCTAGGGCATCCGCATCTATCTGACCTTCAAATATGGGAATATCAAAATTAACATGTACCTTGAAAGGAGAGGTGCTTCCAAAGTGGTTGTTTGATGAAGATGTTCCTATTTCTATTGGCAGACGTTGAAGGATGTGGGAAAAATTCTCCATCATTTTGTCCCTCTATCGCATGAGAGCTTGCTCAAGCAATAAATTTATAGGATCGTCTGCTCCATCATTTTTCTTTTCTTCCGCCATAGAGGGTTTCTTGGGCATGCGAGAGCGATTGTCTTCAAGAGAGACAAGCTCGATACCCAACTTTCTATACTTGGACCTTGTCGAGGACATGCACTGGAAAAACAATCAAGAGCAATCTGCTCTGATACCACTGATCCAGATTATTTTTGGCACGAAATGAGAGCGGAGATAAAATAAATAAATGCATGGGGATATCGCAGATATTCAATAATATAACAAAAATGTATCATAGATTCAACCATAAACACAAATATATAGTAATACACAATTTCTATTAATGAAATAAATGTACAGAGACTGTAAAAATACAGAGTGAAAGACTCGCTAGAATTGTGGCAGCTTATCTCTGAGAAGAGATGTGATGGAGACTCGCATTCGTAAGAAGATGATTAAAATGAGGCTCTCAAGGAATTTTTACAATAAACAGGAATGCCAAAAACCCTATACATCCAAAAACCTAACCCTAGGAGATGAAGCACCAAAAGTCATGTGGGCCCTGTTTGGATAAGTTAGTACATCAACTTCCTGGGGTCGTAACTTTTGCATAAGATATTCGTTTTAGGCGCATGATAGCCCGTTGGAAAGGTATCGTCAATGAGATTCATTTTGGGGGAAATATCAAAGGAAATTCCATACTTCTCCTCATTTTCCCAAAAACATCGTTTAGGGCCTCAAAATGGCCCCAGAAGTTAAAAACTGCTAAAAATAGTAAATTACCAAAATTGCCAAAAAAATTGTTTTGAGCCAGTTGGAAAAGATGGGTGGCCACCGATATCCACCTGGATCAATTCTCCCTCCTTAGGAAGAAATGGTATCCATTGTGTTGAGTGCCCGGGGAAGAGGGAAACACATTTGTTGAATCTGAATCTTGGGGAGCTGCTTGCCTTGTTGGAGACATTGCGTTGCTCAGTTTGTGGAAGTTTGTCATGAACTTGTTGAGACTGAGGCTATTCAACAAGTCAAGCTACACAATAGGATGGTGTGCAGAAGGAATATTTTTTCTTTGTTGTAACCTTGTCGACCTGCTTTTGTTGGATGGAAGGTGCTTGGGGCTAGGCTGTAGTGGTTGCAGTGTCCTTCTGTTCCCCTTTTGAAAAGATTGTGAAGAAGCTAAATTTTGCAGTATGAGATACTACCTTGTGGAATTGTTTATGTGTAACAATAATCGAAACTACCTCTATTATTCTATAGAGATGACCCCCTAGAGAAATAGTGACTCTGCGGGGTCGAGACTCATAAACATCATGGAGTCTCCACATATATGGTTGGCCCAAGAGAGCATCACAGACATCCAGTGGGGAAACATCACATAATACCTCATCCTTGAAGGCTTGGATGTCGTATGACAATCGACACTGATGGCTGACACAAAGATATCGTCCTTGACAAAGACACCTGATGTTGTATGTGTTGGATTACTGAGAGGAGGGGGTGAATCATTAATAGAGAAATTTAATCTTTTTTAACCTTACAATACAAGTGTTATATCAATGAATCATTATCATCCAATAAATGCAGAGTAAAAAAGAAATGAACTAATGAACAAACATACACATACACAGTACACCAGTATTTTACGTGGAAACCCAAATCGAGAGAAAACCATGGAATTATTTTTCTTATATGTCTTGAAGAATTACATTCATTGGAAGCACCAACTTCCTTTGTTTTCCAGCTGCAATGTGAAAGAGGCTCCAACCCCCTAGTTTCTCACGCTACAACCTGAGGGAAGATCTAACTCCCCAATTCTCTAGCTACAACCAGAAGGAGGCTACAACCCCCTATGTTCTCCGACTACAACCGAAAGGTGGCTACAACCACATGTCCTTGCCCCGTCCTATCACCCTAAAGTAGAAGTAGAATGATGGAACCACTGTCAACCTGCCACTGTGAGATATACCACTGTAAACCTATACCAATAAATCTGAACCATGTATCAACCATGCATCAACCTATACCTCATCCTGTAATCAACTTGTACCATAAACAAGTGCATCAACCATGCACCAACTTGTACCAAATAACCTGTAATCAACCCGTACCATAAACAAGTGCATCCAACCATGTACCAAGTATGTACCAATCATGTGTCAACTACTCATCAACTATGAATCATCAATATGTACCAACATCATCAACTATACACCTCATGTATGTGCCAACTCATCAACTACTTGTCTCAACCATGTACTCAACATGTACCTCAACCAAAATCCCTCATCAATTTCATCATCCAAATATGATTTGTAGTTCTGTAATAAACCTAGTGTATATTATCACATTCCTGTAAACCTTCCTTAACTTCAACAACAAGAGACTAGCATTTTCATCAAACTTTTCTTTAGTGTCACATGCCGAGTTTTGGATTAGTCAACAACCCTAACTTGAAGTAATCATAACTTTGTACCTATAATGTATAAAGATATGAAATTGATCCACAATGTTCTTTAGTGTGTTTTATACAATTCCTCTAGGTGTCACTACTTGGAACCTCTCAGAAAAGGAGTTATAGCAAAAATGGCATACCTTGTTGAATTCTGGATTATTCTAGAGAGCGACCTTGTAGAGAGAGCCCCACACAGAATATTTGTTTAACTGATATGAAACTATTAAAAATCATACTACAGATTTTACCCTAACCAAAACATTTGGCTTCACTGAATTTGGATCTGTTATGAAGAAGTTATGACATTTTTACCCGAAACACCTATTTTTGACTAGTTTCAGGACTAGCCACAAACCCTATTTTCCACAGAGTGTAACTCCAAAAATACAATGACCCACAAGCTTAATTGTTTACTACAGATACTTGTTGGACAACTGAGAGGGGGGGGATGAATCAGTTGTTACTGTGCTTAAACAATTATATCCATTTTTAAACTCATTACAGAACAATCAATGATGATCACAATAAATAAGCAATAGAGTATTCAACATCAATCACACACATGTATAATGCAGAGACAGATATTCCTGAGGAAACTCATAAAGGGTGAAAACCTATTTTTCTTTATATGATAATTATTTTCTGTACATTATCATTCTTATGAGCACCGACTCATAATGAGGCTACCACCTTTGTTTTGCAAGCGACTACTTGCTAAGAGCACCAACTCTCTGGTTTCTCTAGCACCCACTAGAAGGAAGCACCAACTCCCTGGTTTCTCTAGCACCCACTAGAAGGAAGCACCAACTCCCTGGTTTCTCTAGCACCCACTAGAAGGAAGAAACAAATTCCTATGTAATCCAACACCAACTGGATGGAAGCACCAACTTCCAGTAACACAACCACCAACCTGTATAATAGAGAACAATAGTTCTACCCTGCAGCACCCTACCACCCTAGTTTCTTTAGCTGCAACGAGATGGAAGCTACAACTCCCTGTGTTCAAGCACTGAATTGAAACTCAGAGGAAAACAGTCCTACCTAGAACCTCCCTACCACCCTGATATATAAAGTTTTCTATCAGTAAATTTATCACAGTGATACAATATTTATCAATGGCTTACCGGTCTCATCATTGTTCTGCTACACTGCTTTGCTCTGCCTGCATCAGTGTCTTCCTGCACACATTCCTTATGCTTTCTGTTCCTCTTCCTTTTATGCTTTGTGCACTATGTCCCTTATATGCACCATTCCTCTTCTTTTCATTTCAACTACTGCACCCTAACTCCTTCTACACGCATGAATGACTCTCAACAGCAAAAACCATCTCTTCTTTGTTCTGCATTTTTATAGTCTATGTGCACCTTGTGCATGCAGCATGCGCTATCTTTTCACAGCTCCACTGACCCTCACTTTGGGATGTGCATGTCGATCTCACGTTGAGTCCTCTGCTAGTTTATCCTCGCAAGGCTTCATTCTCTCTGGTAGTTCCTCCATGTTAGTTCTGCATGTATGCCAATTTATTCTGAGCTTCTTTTCTTTTCTTGGCAATAACATTCTTCGACCCATTTCCATCTGTCAATCAACTCTATGATGAGTCTACACTCTATTGGTAGTTTCCTCGAGACAATTCACCTTCTCTAGCGATCACCCTTAAGTCTCTTCGAGTCCTCTGGTAGAAACCATCAGTGATTTCTAGCAATTACACTGCAAACCTCTCCAACCTTATGCCTTTGGCACCTTTCACCTTTCCTTTTACATGTGGCCTCAGGTGGTGACCAAAATCCTATTTATAAGGCACTTTCACGACTCATGTTTCGGGGATTTGAGGATGAGGCATATCAACTCTCTAAGTCGCGATCTCTGAAAGGGAGCTTAGCTGCATGCTAGCTCCTCCCTTAAACCTTCGATAATGTGACCTTGGCTGTGACCACAGGCCTAATCAAAAATGGATTTCATGATTTTTCATTTCGGGTTTTCTCTCGTGATTCTCCATGACTCCTCATATTGCGAACCCCGAAATGGAGCCTAACTATGCTAGCTCCTCCCTTCACGTTCCCACAACAATGACCAAGTGCTTATCCATAAAGGGATTTCGTAATTTGCAATTCGAGAATTTTTTCATGAGTCTCCTTGAATCCTCCACTTCCGGTACCTGAAATGGAGCCTAGCTATGCTAGCTCCTTCCCCTCACATAACCACCGGCGGTGACCACAGATTACGCCAAAAAGGAATTTCACATTTTGGAATTCCTGTGATGAAGGGTCTCGACAGTCCAAGTTGCGATTGCCGAAACTCCGAAAATGGAGCCAGATCAATGGTTCACGCTTTCTCTTGATCAACGACTCAGATTGAATCGTCATTTCATGTTTCACGATTTCGGCAATATTGTGGTGAGACTTCATGACTCTCCATATCGTGATCTATGAAATGGATCTTAGTTGTTAGCACCTTCCTCCAAATCTCGACGATGTGACCACAACCTATGACCACTAGCTAATCATTTGACTGCTTCACTCTTCAGATCAACGGTCCACATTCCGTGGTGATCGGATGGCTATCCACCGCCCCGAAACTTCATCTTTCGAGACTTTGGGGGAGTGTTGATACTACAACTCCCGAAACTAAACTCCTAGAGTGACGTCATTCTTGCGTCACTTAATGACGTGTCACAAGCCTATTAGCCGCCACGTGTCGTTCATATTCATGATTTTCATGTTCCTGAAATGCTGAATCAACTTGACACTTGTCATTGTTTGATCGTGCCACGTGTCATTGCTAACATAGGATTCCACTTGTCCTTGCTAATGTGTTCTGTCATGATCTACCTCCTGGATCTAGTGGCCCAGATTCGTCCTTGATCCAACGGCTAATATTATTTCACGATTTCTCATATCGCAAATTAGAGAGGTTAGGAGCCTCCTTCCTTTGACCTTTCAGTCAGCGAAAAAACTATCGCTTGCCACGTCTCTCTCTTGGATCAACGGTCAAGTTTTTATTGTGATTTCAAAACTTCACGAGCCTTTGTCGTGCCTGATCAATAGTCCATATCAATCCTCGATCCAATGACCCAGATCATTTCAGGATATCGCATATCGAGAGTTCAAGAGGTTAGAGCACCTCCTTCCTTTGGATTTCCCGATCCGTGAAACTCTGTAACAAAGTCTTTGACGTGCTCTGATATTTCACCACGTGTCCTCTTTGATAATGGATGGACCACCTACGTTTGGGGTTTTGTAATCCCACTTATCCTTGCACTTTAAAGAACGTGCAGGTTCTCCTGGATCTGACGATGATCGGACCCCGCGCTCGGATACAATGCTTGAGATCTGTTCTCCCTCTGCGCACTCCTCCTCCTGCACTTATCCTTCCTGGTTTTTCTTGCCATCAATGAGAAGTGCATCATTGTTGTTCCTATAAACATGCCAACAATATCCCCCTTTGGCATTGATGGCAACCCTAAATGGCTGCATTATTCTTCTTAGACCTCGATCTCCAACCTTAGCATCCAGTGATGTTGTTCTTCTCCCCCTTTGACATCAATGTCAAATAAATACACACTCCCCCTGAGTTGTTGCAGTAAATTTCTGGAGGTATCATATATTCAAACAAAAGAAACTCCCCCTAACAGGATGAACTCTCTTAGGTGTGAGACGGGATGGCATCCAACTTCTCATGGAGATATTCAAATGGTGTCATGGCTAGGGGTTTAGTAAATATGTCTGCAATTTGTTCTGTGGTGGGAATGTAAAGAACCTGAACAATCTAATTGGTGACCTGCTCTCTCATAAAATGGTATTTTATGGGAATATGCTTGGTCTTGGAGTGGAATACAGGATTCTTTGACACACTTATGGAACTAGTGTTATCACAATGAATTGGGATCGATGCAATATATTTTACCTCCAAGTCTGCAAGTGTTTGAATCATCCATAATACATCAGTGCAACAAGTAGCAGCAGCAATGTATTATGCCTCTGTAGTTGATAAAGAAGTGGAACCTTGCTTTTTACTCAACCACGCTACTAGAGAATATCCTAAGTAGAACGCACCTCCACTCATGCTTTTCCTTTCATCCATGCAGTTAGCCCAATCAACATTTGAGTAGACTGATAATTGAAAATTATGATTCTTAGGATACCATAGGCCATAGTTCATTGTTTCTTTCAAATATCTGAATATTCTTTTGACAGCTAACAAATGACTCTGTTTAGGTGCAAACTGATACCTTCCTACCATTCCAACAACATGCATTATGTATGGACGAGATGTTGTGATGTATAACAGGCTGCATATCATTTATCTATATGAACTTTGATCAACATCAGGTGAGTCATCATCTTTGCTTATTTTTCATCCAGTAACCATAGGTGTGCCCACAGGTTTAGAATCTTCCATTTGAAACCTTTTCAACATTTCTCTTAGATATTTTTCTTGAGAAAGAAACATGCCTTTAGAACTCTGAGTAATTTGCAGACCAAGAAAAAATGACAGTTCCCCTATCATAGACATTTCAAACTCAGACTCCATGGCAGAAGAAAACCATTAAACCAATGAATCATTATGACAGCCGAAGATCATGTCATCTACATAGACCAACACGATGAGAAAGTCATTACCCTCTAATTTGATATATATATATTGTTGTCAACTATTCCTCTCTTGAACCCTTTGTCTTGGAGATATGTATCCAATATGTGATACCAGGCACGACGGGATTTTTTCAACCCATATAAAGCTTTCTTCAACTTTCATACAAAGTCAGGGTTATTTGACAGTTCGAACCCCTCTGGTTGTTCCATATAGACTTCTTCTTTTAAATCTTCATTTAGAAAAGTTGACTTGACATCCATTTGATAGACTTTAAACCTTTTATGACAAGCATAAGAAAGAAATATTATGATAGCTTCTAATCTTGCTATGAGCACAAATGTTTCATCAAAACCCAGTCCTTCTATCTGAGCATAGCCCTTACAGACCAATCTTTCTTTGTTCCTGACAACTTGTCCCTCCTCATTCAATTTATTCTTAAAGATCCATTTGGAGCCTATGACAGTTTTACCGTCAGGTCTAGGAACCATCTCCCAAGTATTGTTTTTCTCAATCTGGTCAAGTTCATCATTCATGGATTTAACCCAATGGTCATCTTTACTGGCTTCATTAAAGTTCTTGGGTTCCATCATTGACATGAAGGCTATATGGGATTGCTCGGTGTTTTTGATTATCCTTCTCCTGGTTTGTACACCTTTGTCTTTTTCACCAATTATCTAACTTGCAGGATGATTCTTTTGAGTGATTCTGGAGGAGGAACTTGATGTTGTCTGTTGATTTGAGTCTGTTTGAATATTTGTATCTTCATCTGGCTCAAAGTATTCTTGTTCTAATTCTTGGACCTGTTCATCTTCAACTTCATCTATATCCTTTGTTGTTGATTCAATATTGTTTACCTCTCTTACTGGGATTCCTTCATCAACTTTTATGTCAATACAATCAACCAATCTATGCAGCCTCTTATTATAACATCTTATCATTTACTATTTGTAGCATACCCTAAGAAGATGCCTTCATCAGCCCTGTCATCATACTTTCCAAGGTTCTCATCATTATTCTTTATGTAACACTTACTTCCAAAGACTTTGAAGTGTTTGATTGAAACGGGTCTCCCATACCACAGTTCATAGGGTGTCTTGTCGGTGTGTGGTCTGAGGTGGTCTTTGTTAAGAACATGGAATGTTGTGTGTATTGCTTCTACCCAGTAGGTTTGACCAATGTTCTTCTCGTTCATCATTGACCTGGCCATTTGCTGCATTGTTCTGTTTTGCCTCTCAACTACTCCATTTTGTTGTGGAGTTCTTGGGATTGTGTATTCTCTCTTGATCCCATGTTTATCACAGAATTCATTGAACTCACTTGAAATAAATTTGCCTCCTCTGTCTGGTCTTATTGCCTTTAACCTCTTGCATGTTTGATTCTCAGTTAAAGCCTTAAATATTTTAAATTTATCAAATGCCTCAGCTTTTCCCTTGAGAAAGGAAACCCAAGTAAGTCTGGAGTAATCATCAATGATCAACATGAAGTAGTTTTCTTTCCCTGTGCCTTCCTGTCTTGATGGTCCACATAAATCCATATGGACTAGTTGGAGTGGTTTCTCTGTTGAAGTAGAACTCTTGGATTTAAACTATGTCCTGGTTATCTTTCCTACTTGGCATGGTTTACACACAAAGTCTTGTGGCTTTGATATTCTTGGAAGATCTTTTACTGCCTCAAGATTTTTGAGCTTGATTAAGTGATCAAATTTTAGATGTCCAAGTCTCCTATGCAATAACCAACTCTCATCATGTTTTCTTATATGACACTCTTATCTATCTTCTTTCAGCACATATACATTATTTTATGTCCTTATGCCTTTAGCCACCACTTGTCCTGAGTTTACAGACTTTATCTTGCAATCCTTGGAAGTGAACACCACTTCACATCCTTTGTCACACATTTGAATTACACTGAGCAGATTATGTTTCAGCCCATCTACAAGTAGAACATCTTGAGCTTTTCCTTTTCCATTACTTAAACTCACCATCCCTTTACCCTTGATTTTACCTGGAGCATCATTTCCAAGGGTTACATTTCCTGATTTACTTTCACTTAGAGATAGAAACTTACCTTTGTCTCCTGTCATATGTTTGGAGCATCCACTGTCTATATACCAAGGGTTCTTTTGTCTTTGAGTTGATAGCACTAATCCACACTTGTCACTTTCTCTCTTCTTCCAAACCTTGACATTTTCAGCAGAAGGATTCAAATCTGGTTCATAGTTCTTTAAGCGACAGTCAACAACTTAATGTCCAAAATTATGACAGATGTGACATTCTGATTCATTGAATAAGGGATCATAATGATTGTTATTCTTAACCTGTGTCTTTTTCCCAACCAACAAGTGATTTGCAGTATGTGATGGTTTGTTACTTGGTTGCCTCATTCTTTGTTGTGGAAGATACCTATACCTTGAATGTCTTGATTGCTCATATCTAAATTTTAAAGAACAGTTTACAGCTTTGTGAACAAAATTAGAACAGAAAAAACAATATCCATAGAAAAAACCTTGGTACCTGGAAAATGGTTGTCTTCTTTGAGAAGGTTGTTTTCTTCCATGCTGATGATTTCTTTGAGCAGAGAGTGTATTATTTCTCTGATCTGCAATTTCAATTCTGGTACCTTTTTCTTTACTCCTCCTGGGCAACCGATTATATTCTTTTGTTTCTGCAGGTTTGTTGTCAAATGTTGTAGATTTGACAAACTTGATGGGTTCATTGTTACTTGGTTGATCACTTCTTGATCCCTCTTCATAAACCAGACCTGTTTTCAGCTTTGGGTTTCTTTGCTGATTCAGAATGGTGGCCAATCCTTCTAAGGCTTTGATACTTGACATATTCTGATGATACAAGGCTTGAAACTTCTCCAGCTCTTTCCTAGTTTTCACTACTTCTTCCTCCATAGCTTCACATCTTACCTTCTTTTATGATAACTGTTGTTTCATAATGTCTTTGATTTTCTTTGCCTCTTCTAATTCCACTTTTAGCAGGGCAAAGTATTCATCAGGTTATTTACTGCCTTTCTTGAACTGTATCAACAATTGTTTTTTCTTTCTTGTCTTAATTATGATTTTGTCAAGCTCTTCGAGTGCACTGATCAATTCTCCTTCCAGGTCAACCACAACTTCTTCTTCATTAGAATCACTTCCTGTGATTTTATTATCATAATCCTCTTTGTCCATAAGCATGAAGTCATTTAGTTTATCTTCAATAGAAGAGTCACTGTCTTCATTATCTGAAGGATCATTATCATTGTTTACACAAAGGCTTTTCTTCTTAAAATTATTCTCTTTAAAGAATTTTTCGTGTTTGTGCTTCTCCTCATCATCATATGTCTGATCCTTTATTTTGGGAGGACATTTATTTGCAAAATGACCTATCTTACCACATTTGAAACATTTGAAAGGCAGTTTACCTTTGTATTTTCCAGATCCCTTCTTCAGTCTTCTCACAAATTTTGATTCAATTTCATCAGGCTCAGAATCCTCATTATTGTATACTTTAAATGATGCTTCTCTGGAGGTGGGTTTATCTTTAACTATTCTCATTTCATATGCAGTCAACATTCCTAGAAGTTGATCAAATGCCAAGGCATTTAGATCATTAAGTTCTTCTATAGCAAATACCTTCGGGTTGAACCTATCTGGTAGAGATCTCAAAATTTTATGAACTAAGGAGGGTTCCTCAATTTTTTCACGAAGTGCTTTCATTGCATTTACCAGTTCTTCAACTCTTAGAAAGTACTTTCCAACAATTTCATTCTCTTTCATCTTCAGCTATTCAAACTGTACTCTATAGGTTTGAAGCTTGGCATTGTTTACCTTCTCATTACCTTCATAACTGCTAATGAGTTTGTCCCACATTTCTTTGGCAGTTTCTAAGTGCAAAACTTTTACAAATTATGCCTCTACAAGCCTGCTCAAGATAGCATTCATAGCCTTAGCGTTGAAGCTGAATTCTAGCTTGTCATCCTTATTAGCTAGTACAACTGGCTTTACATAACCAGTCTCTACCACATCCCAGACATCTTCACCTAAAGCCATTATGTAGGTTCTCATTCTAACTTTCTAGAAGGCAAAGTTTGTTCCATTGAACAGAGGGGCCTTATTGGTTGAAGTTCCTTCATAGCTTGACATATTTAAGCTATAGGATCTACCCTTATATAAAAGGGACCAGCTCTGATACCAATTGTTGGACAACTAAAAGGGGGGGGTGAATCATTTGTTACTGTGCTTAAACAATTATATCCATTTTTAAACTCATTACAGAACACTCAATGATGATCAAAATAAATAAGCAATAGAGTATTCAACATCAATAACACACATGTATAATGCAGAGACAGATATTACTGAGGAAACCCATAAAGGGTGAAAACCTCTTTTTCTTTATATGATAATTATTTTCTGTACATTATCATTCTTATGAGGACCGACCCATAATGAGGCTACCACCTCTGTTTTGCAAGATGCTACTTACTGAGAGAACCAACTCTCTGGTTTCTTTAGCACCAACTAGAAGGAAGCACCAACTCCTTGGTTTCTCTAGCACCCACTAGAAGGAAGCAACAACTCCCTATGTGTTATAGCACCAACTGGATGGAAGCACCAACTTCCAGTCACACAGGCACCAACCTGTATAACAGAGAACAACAGTTCTCCCTTGCACCACCCTACCACCCTGGTTTCTCTGGCTGCAACCAGATGGAAGCTACAACTCCCTGTGTTCAATAACTGAATTGAAACTTAGAGGACAACAATCCTCCCTAGCACCTCCCTACCACCTTGAGATATAAAGTTTTCTATCAGTAAATTTATCACAGTGATACAATATTTATCAATGGATTACCAGTCTCATCACTGTTCTGCTACACTACTATGCTCTGCCTACATCAGTGTCTTCCTGCACACATTCCTTGCACTTTTTGTTCTTCTGCCTTTTATGCTCTGTGCACCATGTCCCTTCTATGCACCATTCCTCTTCTATGCATTTCAGCTGCTGCACCCTGCCTCCTTCTACACACATGAATGAATCTCAACAACAAAAACCATATCTTCTCTGTTCTGCATTTTTATAGTCTCTGTGCACCTTGTGCATGTTGCATGAGCTATCTTTTCACAGCTCCACTGAGCTTCACTTTGGGATGTGCATGTCGATCTCACACTGAGTCCTCTTCTAGTTTATCCTCACAAGGATTCATTCTCTCTGGCAGTTCCTCCATGTTTGTTCTACATGTATTCCCATTTATTGTGAGCTTCTTTTCTTTTCCTAGAAGTTATAGTCTTCGACCCATTTCCATCTGTCAGTCGACTCTATGATGAGTATACACTCTACTGGCAGTTTCCTCGAGACACTTCGCCTTCTCTGGGGATCACCCTTAAGTCTCTTCGATTCCTCTGGTAGAAACCATCAGTGATTTCTAGCAGTTACATTGTGAACCTCTCCAGCCTTATGCCTTTGGCACCTTTCACCTTCCCTTTCACATGTGGCCTTAGGTGGTGACCAAACGCCTATTTATAAGGCACTTTCACGACTCACGTTTCAGGGATCTGAGGATGAGGCAGCTCGACTCTCCAAGTCACAATCTTCGAAATGGAGCTTAGCTGCATGCTAGCTCCTCCCTTAAACCTTTGACAATGTGACCTTGGCTATGACCACATGCCTAATCAAAAAGTCATTTCACGATTTTTCATTTCGGGTATTCTCTCATGAGTCTCCTTGACTCCTCATATTGCGAACCCCGAAATGGAGCCTAGCTATGCTAGCTCCTTCCTTCACGTGCCCACAACAACGACCAAGTGATTATCCATAAAGGGCTTTCACAATTCACAATTAGGGAATTTTTCCATTAGTCTCCTTGACTTCTCTACTTCCGGTACCTGAAATGGAGCCTAGCTATGCTAGCTCCTTCCCCTCACATAACCACCAGTGGTGACCACAGCCTATGCCAAAAAGGCATTTCGCATTTCGGCATTCCTGTGATGAAGGGTCTCAACACTCCAAGTTGCGATCGCTAAAACTCTGAAAATGGAGCCAGATCAACGGTTCACACTTTATCTTGATCAACGACTCAGATTGAATCGTTGTTTCGTGTTTCGTGATTTCAGAAATATTATGGTGAGACTTCACGAATCTCCATATCGCGATCTTCGAAATGGAGCTTAGTTGTTAGCGTCTTTCTCCAACTCTCGATGATGTGACTACAACCTATGACCACTCGCTAATCATTTGAGTGCTTCACTCTTCAGATCAATGATCCACATTCTGTGGTGATCGGACGACTATCCACCACCACGAAACTTTAGCTTTCGAGACTTTGGGGGAGTGTTGATACTAAAACTCCGAAAACTAAACTCCTAGAGTGACATCATTCTTGCATCACTCAATGACATGTCACAAGCCTATTATCTTCCATGTCTCATTCATATTCGTGATTTTCACGTTCCTGAAATGTCGAGCCAACTTGACACTTGTCGTTGCTTGATCGTGCCACGTGTCACTGCTGACGTAGGCTGCCACTTGTCCTTACTGACGTGGTCTATCACGATCTACCTCCTGGATATAGTGGCCCAGATTCGTCCTTGATCCAACAGCTAAGATTGTTTCACAATTTCACATATCGTGATTTAGAGAGGTTAGGAGCCTCCTTCCTTTGACCTTTCAGTCAACGAAAAAACTATCGCTTGCCACGTGTCCCTCTTGGATCAATGGTCAAGATTTTATCGCAATTTCTCAACTTCATGAGCCTTCCTCGTGCCTGATCAATGGTCCAGATCAATCCTTGATCCAATGATCCAGATCATTTTGGGATATCTCATATCGCGAGTTCAAGAGGTTAGAGCACCTCCTTCCTTTGGATTTTCCGATCTACGAAACTCTAAAACAGAGTCTTTGACATGCTCTGATCTTTTTCCACATGTCCTATTTGATAATGGATGGACCACCTGCGTTCGGGATTTTGTAACACCGCTTCTCCTTGCACTTTAAAGAACGTGCAGGTTCTCCTAGATCCAACGATGGTCGGACCCTGTGCTCGGATCTAACCCTCGAGATATGTTCTCCCTCTACGCGCTCCTCCTCCTGAGCTTATCCTTCCTAGTTGTTCTTGCCATCAATGACAAGCGCATCATTGTTGTTCCTGTAAACATGCGAACAATACTTGGATATGTTTTCTCAATGGCATAGAAATTTCACAGTATGAATCATTATAGAAAAAAAAATTATAGCGAAAATGGTGAGATGACCTGTAAATAACATACCTTAGAAAGCACCATCAAAAGAATTTATCCTTCCTTGCATTTCGACCTTATTTTCTTCACCTTACCTCATAATTTCAGCTTATATATCCTTGGTTACCTCAGACACCTATAGATATTCAATATTCTCAAGTGTGATTAAAATGAGAGAGCCTTGCCTCTTATTTATGCTCTCTAAGTAGCTTCCTTAAAAGCATCTTCTAGGTCACTTGGCCCCACTTTCCTTATTTTAGGGTTAACCCACTTCTAATTTCTCCATTAAATTTATTATTGAAATAATTTATTTTGTATTCACTTTGAATTATAATACTCTCATTACTTCACTTATTATTTACCTTGTAAAATCTCTTAAACCACTTTGACTACTTTGACCTTTTGGGGCTTCTAGATGACATATGAGGGTCCTCCAACTTCGTAAGGCCATAACTCTCAAACCGTGAGGAATTATGTGATGTTCCACATACCACCATAAACAGAATAACATGTACTATCCATACCGAGTAGTATTATCATAAAATATATCATAATTCATACCGTTATCCAACAATAAACTTGGGTCCATTACCCAAACCTGGGGTCTCCAACTTCTCATGGCCATAACTCTCTAACCGTGAGGAGTTATGTGACATTCCACATACCACCGGAAATGGAATGACACGCACTATCCATCTAGGATAGTTTACCTAACAAATTCATTTTCCTTCATCTCATTATTCCATAATTAAGCATGGGTTCTCTTACTCCGCAAATCGTCTTCCCATGAGGGCTTTCACCATAAGGGGACCACTTTGGAGTTCATCCACCTTTACTTCTTATCAACCATGACAAGACAAAATGAGTCATATTTACATCAAACAATATTGGGTCCATTACCCAAACCTTTGTGTTGCGCGGCTTTCTTCAATGTTTGACATCAATGACAACCAACCTTAATCAACAATCTCCCCCTTTGGCATTGATGGCAACACTCTGATGCAATACTGAAATCATATCACTCATGCTCCCCATGGAACCATGCCTTTGTCCTCTGTATCTAATAAATTTTCCTCTGTTCTCTGCATCTGATAAATCTGCTCCCCCTGGAACCATGCCTATGTCCTTTGCATCTGATAAATCTCTCCCCCTTTGTCATCAATGGAAAAGGTATCTTTCCATCCAGGGTTGCTCCCCCTGACTGAACTGTCCTCTTATGGTGCTTCCTCGTGTACATCTAAGACATAAGATAAGCATTCAAAAAACATTCATTTTGGAGTAGAAATAACTCCAAGTCTTTGGTGAAGATATTCAAAGGCTTCCCGTGGAAGTGGTTTTGTAAATATGTCTACCACTTGTTCTTTTGTGCCCACATACTCAACTTTGATGTTCTTTTCTGCAACCTGTTTCTGTAGAAAGTGATACTTGATTGGAATGTGCTTCATCTTGGAGTGCATCACCGAGTTTTTTGAGATACTGATGGCACTTGTATTATCACAATATATTGGAATGGGCTCCTCATACTCAACCTATATATCTGTCAAAGTTTGTTTCATACAAAGAACCTATGTACAACATGTTGTTGCTGCAATATACTCTGCCTCGGCTGTAGATAGAGATATTGATGATTGTTTCTAGCTTAGCCATGATACCAAACACTCACCTAAGTAGAAAGTTGCTCCACTAGTGCTTCGTCGGACATCAATACAACCTGCCCAATCTGCATTTGTGTAGGCAATAAGTGATAGATCTTTTCCTTTTGGATACCATAATCCAAACTCTTATGTTCCTTTGAGATATATGAAAATCCTCTTTACTGCTA
>ML781407.1:973556-991063 GCA_009831015.1 Picea engelmannii
GGGGCTTCTAGATGACATATGAGGGTCCTCCAACTTCGTAAGGCCATAACTCTCAAACCGTGAGGAGTTATGTGACGTTCCACATACCACCAGAAATGGAATGAAATGTACTATCCATATAGAATAGTATTATCTGAAAATATGTCATAAATCATACTATTATCCATCAAACAAACTTGGGTCCATTACCCAAACCTGGGGTCTCCAACTTCTCATGGCCATAACTCTTTAACCGTGAGGAGTTATGTGAAGTTCCACATACCACCGGAAATGGAATGACAAGAACTATCCATATAGGATAGTTTAACTGAAAAATTCATTATCCTTCATTTTATTATTCCACAATTAAGCATGGGTTCTCTTACTCCACAAAGCGTCTTCCCGTGAGAGATTTCACCATAAGGGGACCACTTTGGAGTTCATCCACCTTTACTTCTTATCAACCATGACAAGACAATAATGAGTCATATTTACATCAAAAAATATTAGGTCCATTACCTAAACCTTTGTGCTGCGGGGATTTCTTCAAGGGTTGACATCAATGACAACCAACCTTAATCAACAGTATGGTTGCGGCTGTGGTGTTGTCGACAATCCCAATTGTTTGATGACCTCTGCTGAGATGAGGTTCTTCTGGATTCCGCTATCAACAATAAAATGCAGTGGGGTCCCCTTCACCCACATATGTGAATGAAAAATGCACTCCCCCTCTTCTGGATTTGTTGTTTCTTCTGGTTGAATTGTTGCGGTCACGACAATAGCAGTCAGATTTGTGTCGATGATCTTTCTTTTACCAGTATTTTCAGAATCAGATTCTGAATTAGGGTTTGGCTCCTTGTCTTTGATCTCGAACACCATTGACTTTTTCAAGTGACAGTCATCGGTGTTGTGCCAGGGGATTTTGTGGAAATTGCACCATTTTACAGTGTCCTTTGTCTTCCTGTGGCCCTTCTTTTCCTGTGGCTTGGACTAGTTTTCAGGAGACTGTTTGTTAGGGTCATCTTTGTCATACTTTAGTTGTTGTGGATTTGCAGACCCAAACTCTAGTTTGTTTTGGTGCTTAAATTTCTACTCTATTTTAACAACATATCTATAAGCAGCATCGAGTGATGAGATGTCCAGAAAATCCATTTCAGTTTGGATGTATCTGTGTAGAGCCCCACGGTATTTCAGAACCAAATGTCGTTCAGAGTCTTTGATACCCAGCTTGGTGCACAAGGTATGGAAGGTATTGGTGAACTCTGGAACTACTTGGACCCTCTCTTTCCACAGTGTGGTCCATCTCATGTACTGGTCCTCACGGTTGCCAACACGGTAATACTTTTCCTTTACCACATCCACAAAAAAATCCCAAGTGGGATCGGCCCCATATATTCCAGAATCCTTTGTGGAACTTTGCTCCCAGTAAGTTTTCAACCAATGTTTAACATGGGGGAGAGATTTAAGGAGTGTGAAGGTGATCTTTTCCCTGTCGGAAAAATGGTGAATAGAGAAATAATCGTCTAGCAGATTTAACCATTTGTCTAGGGCATCCACATCTATCTGACCTTCAAATATGGGAATATCAAAATTAACCTGTACTTTGAAAGGAGAGGTTTTTTCAAAGTGGTTGTTTGATGAATATGCACCTGTTTCTATTGGTAGACATTGAAGGATGTGGAAAAAATTCTCCATCATTTCGTCCCTCTGTCGCGTGAGAGCTTGCTCAAGCAACATATTTATACGATTGTATGCTGTGTCGTTTTTGTTTTCTTCCACCATGGAGGGTTTATTGGGTGTGAAAGAGAAATTTTATTCAAGAGAGACAATCTCGAGACCCAACTTATTATACTCGGATCTCGTTGGGGACATGCACTGAAAAAATGATCAAGAGCAGTCTGCTCTGATACCACTGATCCGAATTATTTTCAGCACAAAATGAGAGCGGAGATATAATAAAGAAATGCACATAGATATCATAGATATTCAATAATATAACATAAATGTATCAGAGATTAAACTATAAACACAGATATACAGTAATACACGATTTCTATTAATGAAAGAAATGTATAGAGACTGTAAAAATACAAAGTGAAAGACTCGCTAGAATGGTGGTAGCTTATCTCTGAGAAGAGATGTGACGGCTAATTGCATTCGCAAGAAGATGATTACAATGAGGCTTTGAAGGCCTTTTTAAAATAAAAAGGAATTACGAAAACCCTATATAATCAAAATACTAACCCTAGGAGATGAAGCACCAAAACTCATGTAGGCCCCGTTTGGGTAAGTTAGTACATCAACTTCCCGAGGTCGTAACTTTTGCATACGATCTTCGTTTTAGGCGCATGATAGCCCGTTGGAAAGGTATCATCGAGGAGATTCATTTTGGGGACAATATCAAAGGAACTTCCATATTTCTCCTCATTTTCCCAAAAAACATCATTTCGGGCCTCAAAATGGCCACAGAAGTTAAAAACTGCTAAAAATAGTAAATTACCAAAATTGCCAGAAAACCGTTTTGAGCCAGTTGGAAAGGTAGGTGTCCACCAATATCCACTTGGATCATCATTCCATTGATTGGAATGTGATTCAGCTGGAGCAAGAAAGTACCCTTCAAGTGCATCTGGTGTGCATACTGGACCAAAAGATCAAGCAGCTCCAGAATCTATCCATAGTGCTAGTAAAGGTCCAATGGACCTGGTATAGTCATGAAGATGCAAATTGGGAACACAAGGATGCTATGTGGACAGAATAACCACATTTTTCTTAGTATTTTTGAAATTTTGGTTGTATGTGTGTATATATTGCACCGAGGATAGCGCATAAATAAGGGGAGGGGAATGTATTACCCCTAGGTCGAACCCTAAATGTAAATGTAAATACAATTGTACTTAGGCTGGTGAGTTAGGATGCATAAATAACAAGTATATATGTGATGTAAATGTAAATGTATTCACATGAAAATATTAATGAAAAACACATCACTGCGTGTAGACCAACCGTGTAAAAGAGTATGGGGGACTAAACTCCACTAGTTAGCAAAAGGGGGATAAATGTTAAAGATAAGGGGCTAATCTAGGGAGCTTAATAGAAAAAGGAATATTATATTAGTATACCTTAAAGTATAAAATTTGGATAATTATTTTATCCTATGTTCTAAGGATGGGGACAAGTGGGCCAAAGTAGCGCTCAACTTCACAAGTGTCAAATTGGGCACATACACACAAAGAGCTTGGACTTAGTGCATTTTACATTCACTCCATTTCATTTTCCATCATTCCTCCATTCCTCCGTTCACATATTTTTGGTTGTCCATCGTACCCCTCTATCATGGGAAACATACATGTACCTTACCCGAGAGAGTACTATACATGTACCTATTCTTGTACTTGGTTAACTAAAGAGATGGAATAAAGAAGCGATTTGCTAGGCCCATGGGATACTGAAGAGATGGGTTGTCATGATCGTGAGAAATTATTTCTAGGTGAGAGACTTGTTGGGAATTGTTTTCCCAGAGGTGCCAAACTGCAGCTATAGGGCTCTGAGATTTCATGCTTGGCTTGTTGTTGAATCCCTGGAAAGGAAATGGGGCAGCCAAAGGTCTATTGAGTAGAGAAGGGGCACATTTCCTGGTGTAGGACAAGCATGTGGGGAATGAGGGACTGTAGGATGTCAGTTTGAGTTAGCACCTGTGAGAGAGTTTTTCCTGTGTGTCTGAGATACATCAGCTTGGTTAGGAACTCCTTTACCTAGGTGGAGTTTAGTCCCAGACCGGGGATGACCCACTGCTAAGAGTTATGAGCAGCGTAGTATAAGTCCGGGAGGAACGTGGAAGGTTTGCACGCAATTTGTGGCATTTATATCACATATAAGTGTCAATTGTGTGTTAAATCACATGCTGCAACTTTATTTATGCATTTTTTCTTATGGTTTTTTCCTGTGTATGTTGCATGTGTATTTTCCATTATTATTTTGTATAAAACTGTGTATTTGCATAGTATTTGTATGCTTTGAATTCGTATTCAGTTCAAAAAGTATTTCATGTGACAGAGCCCAACAATGGGGTGGTTGGGGATGCTACACAATTCCTCATCACAAAATTTAATGCCTTGTGTGGGGTTCCATACTCACCCGTTCTTGTTTAAACCATGTAACTCGGCCTTTTCTTTATAAAACATTTGTATTTGTTTTTCTTTATGAATATGGGATATATATATACCATGTTGGTATGAGCATGAAGGACCTTTTCAAGCTTGACACTTCTTAGATATATAGTGATATTCGTCCATCTTTCCATCTCTCCACTTCCCTTAATATTGTGCAACCCTGAATCTATCTCATGCACAGACATCTTCAAATTTAATTATGGGTAAACAAATAAAAATATTTCTTAAATCAACAACGCACCATCTTATTTGAACTCAAATATTCCTCAATGCACATGGGTATTCTCTAATCCCTTTGTCTTGTTCGATTCACAAACTATTTCCAACAAAATCCTCATGCAACCAACTTCTGTTGTCTCATATCAAAGTAATCAATTTCCAAAGAAATTATTGATCCTGTAGCAGGCCTTTAAGGTCCGATGTTGTAACTTTTTTCTTATACCACTCTGTAACATCCCCAAGCTCCAACACCCTAGGTCACACATGCGACCTACCACTAAAACCCTCCAAGACGCTCTGAAAACAATTTGTAATGTACCCACCACCATCTGGTTGGGTCGTGCTAATTCAAAGTCTCACCTCAAGAACTGATACAAATTATGATAACATTTAATTAATAAAGAAGTATGATATACACACATGTAATAATCAAGATTCATGCTACAACGTAAAATACATGTACAGTATGCCATGCACAACAATAACTAGCAAGCATGCATATTCTAAATAGGAATCTCAGAGATAAAAATTAACACATAGTGGAATTAAATATACAAGCAAAGGAAACCATGATAGAGAGTACTTCTCTTAAACAAAACCAATCACCAACTCGCTACAGGCCAAGGATGTTCCACCCAACCTTAGTCACTGTTGTTCCAAGTCTCGACAACGAGTCAACTCGAGCTAGGGCTATGAATCCACAAGGACAGGTTCCAGAGTGACACTCAGCTTCCCAATCTCATAATTTTCTCAACACACAACAATCCAAAGTAAATCGGCTCTCTTCTCTCCATCCTGCACCACCCAAAGACAATGAACTCCCTCCACTTCCATGCAGTCCCTCAGTCTGTTCACTTATTTTTAGTGATCCAATGCATTTGGTCAAGAATCTCCATGTTGGGACTCTCAAGTTTCACATCTATGATCAAGTCTTGGCACATACCAATGCATCTCAATCATACAGGCTCCATTTCATGGCTAGAATACACCATCAATTACTACAACCAACATAATAATGGCTTGTTTCTTCAGAAACTCATGCTCATGTCCCAAATAAGAACTTGAATGAATGAGGAAAACAAATGAATGGTAATGATCAATAATGAATGAGGAATAACCCTTGTGAAAGAACCCCCAAACATCCCACAAGAGGTGTTTATATAATTACATGCAATCAAGAACCACGTGGAATTTTCCCCAAGAAGCTCATGTGACTACTTCTTTCTCTCTAAAATTCCAAGATGGGTAAATTTAGTACAATATAAGGAAATATATCCTTTATCTCCCTCTCTCGTGGAATCATAGCCCCCTATAACTCTTTCCTTGTCTAACTTTCAGCCAACGATGTATTTTTATTATTTGCAATGTTCTAAGTATTACATTTCCTAGGCACTCCAACCCCTTTTAATTGTTCAGGCAGTCCATCCTTTCATCAAATAAAAAATACATTACTAATATGGGGAATAAAAACTGGGGTATTACAAATTATCTTGTAGGGTCATTTCAGTGGCACATCCCAATTTTGAAAATTTGGGTCTGAAACCTTTTGGAGACATTTTGAGGCATCAAACAAATGTTTTGGGGGCTAAAACTTTCCCAACATAGCTCCAACCATGTGACGTTATTCTACACATCCAAACCTTTCTAATGGTGGAAAAATTGCATCAATCAAAGCTCACATGCAAAATTTATGCCTCTCGCGTGTTGAGCTACTATGGTCACCACCATAGTATGAGAGGATGCCACGTCATCCCCCATTACTCACACATATGGGGGTAGCCACGTATGTAATTTCAAGAATATTCTAGAAATTTCAAAACCCTATCACAATTGAGGGTTGAGGAATTCAAAAACCTACCTCTAGATGGCTATCAAGCTATGTTAAATACTAGACCACTGTGAGGAGAAGGGGTTTGATTTATGTTATTGTATTTCATTCCATAACAAAGCAGAATAACTGGGAATGGGAAATTAGAGAGTATAAAAGAGGGGGTTAATGTTTTGTAGTAGCCTAACTATGGTTTAGTTAGGTTTAATAGTATGGGGTACCTAGGGAATCACCCAAGGAGAATAATAGTATATAAGTATTCTTATGTATAAACACCACTTTTAATAAATAAGTCCTAGTGTGAATGCAATAAATGTAAGAGGACTTACTAGAAGGTTTTGCTTCTAGAAGATTCCTCTAGAATGTTCTTAAGTGGTTAGTAGCATTATATAAAGGAGTTCAAGCAATGTAAAGGGGAGTCAAGAAGTATTGTATTTGGAGTGGTAGCTCATTCGGAGGTTTCCTCCTCGAAGAGACAAGTGAACAAGATTGGATCCCTTCTGTAATAGGATCTATTGTATGGTGTTGCTCTACCCTAAGGGTTTTCATAATGATAAAGTGTGGGTTCTTCTATATTTTTCTTGGATCTATTGTGGTATTTTTTTTATTCATATCTTTGGTACTTAGCAAGTGGTATAAATTAAATTTCTTTAGCCACAAAAATGAGAAAATGTTTTCCCTCTATTTTGAATATTTTTTCAAGAAGAAAAAAAGAGGGTCACGACACTTCGAAAAATTCCTGTAACTTTGTGAGTATATTTTTCATAAAATGGTTGTATATATGATTTCTTCTTATAAAAAAACCAATTTGAAAAAAAAAATCATCTGAAATGGAGTGTGGGAAGTGAATATATCATCATTTTAAAATATACTATTTTTCAAGGTTTTTTTGCAGATGACCGTGCAAATTTGTTGATTTTTGTAGGACTTGGGGCCGAATTTGTCAAAAAAATTACATATATGATTTCCCCTTACAAAAAAAAACGCATTTCAAAAAAAAAATCATCTGAATGGAGTTCCATAAGTAAAGTTGTTGTTGATTTAAAATAAACCACTTTCTAGGGTCTTCATGGCAGTGGAAGGACTACAGAGCTCATAAATTTTCACAGGGTGCTTAGATTGGTACTAGATTAGTACCATTGGATAAAGAATTTTAAGAGATTTATTTTGGTATATTATATTCGGTGTTTACAATGGATATTTTCTCTCAACTAATCATGGAAATTCAATGGAAGATTAAATCCCTCAAGACAAGTTTTCAAAATCTTCAGGCAAGTTTTCAAGTAAGTGTTCAAAATCTTCAGGTAGGTTTTCGAGCAAGTGTTCAAAATCTTCAAGAGATCACACTTAAAATTATGTAGGAAATTAGGCATGAATATAATCAAGAAGTGTATGCTTGGTATGTTTTTTAGGCCAATTGTGATGATTGGTATATGGAAAGTTGTCCTTTATGGGATGGAACCCACTTCTATCTTCTATTTGATGAATCTACTCCACCTCATGTAGAGTACATCCTGGAGAGTAAACAAGATCCTTGTATGCATATTCTTCTTCAGTTTTATTATTCTCCAATAGTAGTGGATGATGTTTTGGTTTGTTCTACATATTTTGATCCACATGACTAGTGTCGATCTTTGGAGCATCATTTTCAATTGGTTATAGTGTTCTTCTATCTTTAGTATGGGGTTCACATGAACACTTGGACATGGGACTAGGGTTTAGAGTGGCGGTTGGACTAGTTCAACATGGTGGCTCACATTCCTACATGGGACCCTCGTTCTCCAACCTACTTCAACATTATGGTCCACACTTGTCCATGGGACCCTGGTATATGGTTGTACACCCTCATCACAAGCATTGAGGAAAACACTTTCATAAGGGGGATGGAAAATAGTGTAGCTAGGGGGAATAATATGGGGTACCTAGGGAGGCACTCAAGGGGAATAATAGTAGATAAGTATTGTTATGTATAAAAGTTGTTGAAATAATGTAACTGCAAAGTGTATTCTGATTATTATTTCATATATTATTCATTCGATCAATCCCCATTATGGATTGATCATGTCGGCTAATGTAAAATACCAAATCCCCTTTTGCAGATTGGTCATAATGTAGTTTTAATAGGATAAAGAAGAAGTCGGCCCAAGAATATATCAAAGAGGCCCCAGAATATAATAAAGGTGGTTATAACCACCCAGAAGAAGAAGTCGACCCTGCCAGTGAAAAGACACTTTCACACGTGCCAGATTTGTATAAATAAGGAGGCTAGCACCTCACTTAGACACACACTCACTTGTTCATTGAAAGACAAGTTTCGGAGATGCAGTTGGAGAAGAGAGAGAGAGAGAGAGAGAGAGAGAGAGAGAGAGAGAGAGAGAGGGAGGCACATCTTTGGGAGAGGAATTTCTATATTTGTTTGAGTTATCTCTTGGCATTGTATTGGCTATCCATAATAAGGAAGTTTTGTTGGGTTTTCTTCCCCATGAGGATTTCCCAAGATAAATTATGTGTCTCTTGTGATTGTGTATTTCTCAGTGATTCTATCTTATGCTATTGTTATCTATTGAAATGAAAAGAACTATAATAATGGATTAAACATTAACATGGTATCAGAGCCAAGCTGAAGAGAGCATATTTCACAAGAGAAAAGTGAAAAATGTCACTGTTGTCGTACATGCAAATTAGGGTTTTTTGTTGGTGAGGTATTTCATCCCTAAAACCATCTAGAAAAGTGTTCCCTCCCTCAAGGATCATTTTGGCACCTTCAGTGCAACTTTTCAGTGGCTAGATCTCCTAAAAAGTGAAACCCTAGTTTCACAAAGTACCAGAAAACCAGAGTACCAAAAGTACCAGAAGTACCAGAGTACTAGAGGTACCAAAAAACTAGAAGCACCAATCTAGAAATACGCATATCAATTTTGGAAGGGTAAAAGTTGGATTTTCATAAATATGACTGCACTAGCTTACTCGCCTCAACTCAGCGCATCTATCCCCTAGATGAAAATTTCAAAATTTGAAGTTTGAAAAATTAGGGTTTCCTCATAAAACCCTAAGTTACAGTTGCAGTTACAGTCTCAGAACCAGTGGCAGTTGCAACCGTAGTACCAGTTGCAGTCACCCCTGAAGTTCTTAAGAGTTGGTAATGATTATTGTTGCTGCCAGATGGAGCCACTACCTGCAAATGCTATCAGAGGTATGTACTCACATATGGTTAAATGGTTAAACTTTAAAGAGTATTTGCAGGAGAAGGGATCTCTTGCCATAGATCCAAAAGGATATCAAGATCCAACACATTCAGAGGAATGATGCAACCCAGGTGTGATTATTCTGATATGCATCTATTTGCTATGACATTATTTTGATTAGTGTTGCATGTTGTAACTATGACCATCATTCTAACCTTTGATTTGAGTCAAGGTATTAGATGGATTAAAAGTTGAGATCATAGAGCTTATCCTCTAACCCAACCTTCTTTCAATATAGCGTATTGTCTCAGTATAGAATACAGGTTGAAGAAAGCACTTGTCATCTTGAGTGAAGGAGACTTGGAAGAAAATAAAGCACTCATTCTTGAGAACAAAGCTCCAGGTCTTAGGAGAAACCTAGTGTGTTAGTTCCAGGTTACCATAGAGGAATGTTTGATCACAACACTATGAGAGTGTTGACCTCATTTTCGTATTGTATTCCTTACCTTTAATCTTTTCTTCAGACAAGTTACAAATTATAGCTCTAAAGAAGCTACTGTGATGATTGTTCGTGCTATTGCTTTGTATTATCAAAAGGATATTATTCTTGCTTGTTGTTTTGTTGACCTTGTTCTAGGTCACAGGTAATAACCCTGAGGAAGCAATAGTGAAGATTGTTGAAGGAAACATGCTAAAGGAGAAACCATAAATGAAGAAATCATCATTGGAAAAGAAGAAAATGGCCTCTATAAGCTAAAGGGTCACTCAGAAGTTGTAATGGCCCACGCCATTGAAAACCCATGTGAACTTTGGCATAGAATATTAGCTCACATTAACTACAAGGCACTACCATACATATGCAAAGCAGTCACAGGTTTACCAGAACTCAAGTTGACCATGAAGGCGTGTGCAATGGATGTGCACAAGGGAAGAACATCAAGAACCCTTTTCCGAAGAGAAACAACAAAACAAAAGGAGTCTTAGAACTCATTCATTCAGATGTATGTGGCCCAATGCCATCATCCTCCATTAGTGGGTATGTATACTATGTATCATTTATTGATGATTATTCTCGTAAGACCTGGGTGTATTTTTTGAAATCTAAAGATGAAGTGTTCAGTAAATTCAAGGAATTCAAAGCCTTGATAGAGAATCTTTTTGAAAGAAAGATCAAGATACTCAGGTCAGATAATGGAGAAGAATGCACCTCAAAAGAGTTTGTGAACTTCTGCAAATATGTTAGGATCAAGAGGGAACTCACTACTCCCTATAATCCTCAACAAAACGGTGTAGTTGAAAGGAAGAACAGAACAATAATGGAAGTTGTGAAGACCATGATCCACAATCTAGATCTTCCTATGTGCTTATGGGCAGAAACAACAATGATAGCCGTATATGTGAAAAACCAATTGTCCCATAGTGCACTTGGGTTCAAGACCCTGGAATATATGTTCACCGGAAAGAAGCCAGAGGTAAGCCATCTCAAAATATTCGCCTGCCCAATATTTATACATATTCCGAAAGAGAAAATAAAAGAGTTGGACCCTTCAAGAAAGAAGGGAATATTTGTGGTATATTATGAGGTCTCCAAGGCCTTCATAATTTATATACCAGGTCGCCATCACATTGAGATCAACATGGATGTGACCTTCAATGAAGATGCATCGCTCAAGAAATCGAGAAGATGCCAGCTTGAAGAAGTATATGAAGAGGAACTTGTAATCCCTGGAATTGCAGAATCAGTGAGGGAGGTTCCTAGAGCTACAAAACCAGTGAGGGAAGTCATAACTTCCCCCGATGAAGAAATTCTAGAATATCATGACATAGTAGAATTTCAAGAACCTCCTCAGATGACAATCTTCCATAAAAGAAAGCTTTCTTGGGATAGAGAGCTCATTCAATATGGAGAGAAGTATGGTGTTCCCAAAGGAACCATGAGATAGGTAAAGAGACCAAATCCATTCTCCAGTTATACGGATTTGATGTGTGATCTCCTAGAGAAGGAGCCTACTTGCTTTGAAGAAGTCATTCAGAAGAAAGAATGGGCAGATGCCATGACAGGGGAATACCAATCCATAATAAAGAATGATGTATGGGAAATAGTTCCTAGACCTAAAAGTAAGGACATGGTATCTTCCAAATGGCTCTTCAAAATAAAACATGTTGTTGATGGAAGTATTGAGAAGTATAAAGCAAGATTTGTCGCTCATGGCTTTTCTCAAAAAGAAGGCATTGACTATGAAGAGACATTTGCTACTGTAGCTAGATACACTTCGATTAGGACCATCATAGCCCTTGTAGCTAAGATGAAGTGGAATTTACACCAGATGGACGTAAAGACAGGTTTCCTAAATGGTGTCATCGAAGAGGAAGTGTATATAGAGCAACCTCAAGGATTTGAATTTGAAGACAGGAAGTCTCATGTCTGCAAGTTGAAGAAAACCTTGTATGGATTGAAGCAAGCTCCTAGAGCTTGGTATGGCCGGATAGACAGTTTCCTGACAAGCTTGGGCTTTACCAAGAGTAAAGAAGATTCTAACCTTTACTTCAAGGTTATGAAGGATGAGCCAGTGATATTATTGTTGTATGTTGATGACTTATTCTTAACTGGAGAAGAAAATCTCATCACCGAATGTAAGAAGAGCCTTGACTTAAAATTTTAGATGAAAGACCTTGGCCTAATGCATTATTTCTTAGGTCTTGAGGTATGGCAGATTCCAGAGAGGATCTTCCTTAACCAAGGGAAGTATGCAGTCGAAATCTTGAAGAGATTCGACATGTTAGAGTGCAAGTCCATGAATACACCCATGGAAACGAAGTTGAAGTTGTTGGTCAATATTTCATCATAATTGATTGATGCCATGTTGTATAGATAGATTATTGGATTGTTGATGTACCTGATGAACACTAGACCAGATATTTGTTTTGTCGTGAACACCTTGAGTCAGTTTCTGCTAGAACCCAGACATGCTCACCCAGTGGCTGCAAAACATGTGATGAGGTACCTTAAGGGTACATTAGATTGTGGTCTCAGTTATGATGGAGATCATGATTTCACATTAAGTGGATACACTGATTTAGATGGGGAAGGAAGTGTTTATGACAGGAAAATGACTCCAGGATGTTGTTTCAGTTTGGGATTGGCCATGATCTCGTGGGAGAGTAGGAAGCAATCCAGCATTGCTCTCAACACAGTAGAAGCAGAATACATTGCTGCGTGTTCTGCCAGCTGCGAAGCTATATGGCTTCGAAATTTGTTGACCGAACTATTTGACCTAGAGATGGAAGCAACCACGATCCTATGTGACAACCAAAACTACATAAAGATGACATAGAATCCTGTATTCCATGACAGGTCGAAGCACATAGAGATCCGATATCATTACATCCGTGACATGGTGTAGAGAGGAGCCATAAAACTCCAGTACGTTAGCACGGATGAACAGGTTGTTGATGTGTTGACCAAGCCTCTATCTTGTGTAAAGTTTGAGCACTTTCGAGATAATCTCGGTATAGTCCAAAAGGACCTTCCTCGAAAGGGGGAGCAATGATGAGATGAGATGTGATTAGGACTGTGCTTTCGGCTTGATAGTTGTGACGTAAAGCCAGTCTAGTATCTTGCTTCTAGCTTGATTGTTGTGACATAAAGCAAGACGATGAGATGAGACTAGTACTGTGCTTTCGGCTTGATAGTTGTGACATAAAGCCAGTCTAGTATCTTGCTTCCATCTTGATTGTTGTGACGTAAAGCAAGACGATGAGATGAGACTAGTACTGTGCTTCCGGCTTGATAGCTGTGATGTAAAGCCAGTCTAGTATCTTGCTTCCAGCTTGATTGTTGTGACGTAAAACAAGACGATGAGATGAGACTAGTACTGTGCTTCCTACTTGATAGTTGTGACGTAAAGCCAGTCTAGTATCTTTCTTCCAGCTTGATTGTTGTGACGTAAAGCAAGACGATGAGATGAGACTAGTACTGTGCTTCCAACTTGATAGTTTTGACGTAAAGCCAATCTAGTATCTTGCTTCTAGCTTGATAGTTGTGACGTAAATCAAGACGATGAGATGAGACTAGTATTGTGCTTCCGGCTTGATAGTTGTCACATAAAGCCAGTCTAGTATCTTACTTCCAGCTTGATAGTTGTGATGTAAAGCAAGATGAGCATTGTGCTTCCAGCCTTACAGCTGTGACGTAAAGCCAGTCCAGTATTATGATGATGAGCCAGCCTCATGCTGTGATGATGATGTATTAGTTTTATACTAATCCATATTGATGCAGATGATGATTGCATTCCTTTGAGAATGACGATGTTGTCGATGAAGAAAAATTCTGACGATTTATAGATACGCCAGTTAGTGTTCCAAGATGATATTGATGATGTTGTCCTCTTGATGTTGTTGATGATGCAGTCCTCTCTCTCTCGCCTGATGTTGTTGAAGAATACCCTTCTTGTTAAGGGGGAGTGTTGAAATAATGTAACTGCAAAGTGTATTCTGATTATTTTTTGATATATTATTCATTAGATCAATCCCCATTGTGGATTGATCATGTCGACTATTGTAAAAGACCAAATCCCCTTTTGCGGATTGGTCATAATGTAATTGTAACAGGCTAAAGAAGAAGTCAGCCCTAGAATATATCAAAGAGGCCCCAGAATATAATAAAGGTGGTTATAACCACCCAAAAGAAGAAGTCGGCCCTGCCAGTGAAAAGACACTTTCACACGTGCCAGATTTGTATAAATAAGGAGGCTAGCGCCTCACTTAGACACACACTCACTTGTTCATTGAAAGACAAGTTTCGGAGCTGCAATTGGAGAAGAGAGAGAGAGAGAGGCACATATTTGGGAGAGGAATTTCTGTATTTGTTTGAGTTATCTCTTGGAATTGTATTGGCTATCCATAATAAGGAAGTTTTGTTGGGTTTTCTTCCCCATGAGAGTTTCCCAGGATAAATGATGTGTCTCTTGTGATTGTGTATTTCTCAGTGATTCTATCTTATGCTATTGTTATCTATTGAAATGAAAAGAACTATAATAATGGCTTAAACATTAACAAAAGCCACTTTTAATAAATAAGGCCTACTGTGAATCCAATAAATGTAAGAGGACATACTAGAAGGTTCCACTTCTAGAAGACTCCTCCTTTATAATGTTATTAGGTGGTCGGTAGCACTATATAAAGGAGTTCAAGAAATGTAATGGGGAGTCAAGAAGTATTTTATTTGGAGTAGTAACTCATTAGGAGGTTTCCCCCTTGAAGAGTCCAGTGAACAGAAGTGGGCCCCTTCCGTAATATGATTTGTTGTATGGTTTTGCACTATGCTAAGGGATTATATAATAATAAAGTGTGGGTTATTATATATTTCTCTTGGATCTATTGTAGTATTTCTTGTATTTAGATATTTGGTACTTAACACTAATATGCCACATGTCTCATATAACTCCATAGAGAGTGCCTACTCCTTTGTACTTGCATTATTTCCATGCCATAGAAAAGAGAGTAGAGCAACCTCACCTTCAAGTTGGGTTTTCTCCCACAAGGGTTTCCCAGAGCTATTGTTATTTTATTTTGTGGATGGTGTGTGATTGTATTTTACTATTCTCTATTTTCTTCGTTTTATCTATTTCATGCATAAGAAGAAAATCAGTAACTAAATTTTTTGGAATCTAAAGGAATTTAACTTTCATAGTGTAGATTTCAATGTTATTTATCAAATTTGTTGCGACGAACTGTTCTAGTGGAGCATCCACGACAGTTTACATGTCTGAAGGAGGGACTCAAGGAGGGGTATATAGAAATTTAGAGGGAGGAAGGTGGAGAGAAAGGTGAGGAGAGCGAGTGGGGTAAAGAGAGAGGGGGGCAGGGAGAATGGTGGGGGAGAGATAAAGAGGGAAATATGGAGAGAATGATAGAGGGGAAGAGGGGTAAGAGAGGGAGAGAGGGGGAGAGAGCAGGAAAAAGAGAGGGAGAGAGCAGTCAGAGAGAGAGAGAGAGAGAGAGAGAGAGAGAGAGAGAGAGAGAGAGAGAGGCTTGAGGCCTGAGTTTCCTCCCCCAACCATGTTCTAGGCAACAAGACTCATACCTAGAAGTTAAAAACTTCTAACATGGTTCCCATATCCGAACTAGGAGGGAGATGATACTCTGAAGTCATTATGTGTGGTGGTTAAATGCATTGTTCTTGTATTTAGGTTCCCTAAAGCTTACTTTTTAGGTAGTTTAATGCTTCATTTTCCTCCCTTGACCATGTCTAACGCCCCATGACCCATACTTGGTGCTTGAAACCTTCTAATGGTAACCATATTGCAAATCGAAGAAAAAATATCACATAGAGAGATTACCTATGGTGGTTTGAGGACTCATTAGTGGCTCTTGAGCTATGGAGACTACTTTTTAGGCATAATGAGAAAGTTTCATGACTTGACCTTGGTCCAAGTCTTTAGACTAATACCTACTTCTCCAAAAACCCTAATGGTGCTAATATGTCCATTAAGAGGTAAAGGATTTGGGAGGTCATGTGTGTGGGTTCAATGTGATGTTCATGGTAGAATATTCCATGTGATTTCAAGGTGTTGTTTATGGTCTTGGATGCAAGAGTTCAAGTTGTTGTTCATGGAACACATCCATGGCCTATGGTTGGGGATGTCAATGTCACTAGGTGGCTTTGAATAGTTGGTTTGTGTCCTAGGGTCTTGGAAATAATATGAACATGTTGTTCATTATGCTAAGGGGGGAAGCCAACTCCCCCTTCCAAGGTTCAAGGGCTAGAGCCCCCAACCAAAATTTTTGGGGGGCTCACAAGGGGTCACATGGGGTCACTTCACAAGGATGTTTTGTTAGGGGTGGTTTGGGTTGCTAGTACACTAAAACCTTAGTTTTTCTAAACACCTCTCAATATATTTATTTTTGACATTATTTTTCTTTAGGCTACACAACTCTCTTGTTGATGAAACTACACACAATATAGAGTCAACTATGGAGATTCCAAATATATATATAAAAAAATTAAATTAATATTCTTTAAACTATTTTTATTATATTTTTGTCTTGACATATATATAAAAAATAAAAATCTTTTGATAATGTTAAGAAGTCTTGTAATTTCAAGGATATATATATATATATATATATATATAATATTCCTACATAAGAACAATATATTTCCTACAATTCTACAATTGCATTATAAACTCAAATTTCACATAGTAATACAGGATCTATATAAATAAAAATCATATATTCAAATAGCTAATTCATTTTCCTATATTTTATCATTGTATACCATATCCAAATTCATTATGAAAGTACCTTTGATCATCTCTCCAAATCGATAAATTGTTGTTTTTCCAAGTTTACATATCATAAGAGACCATTCTTAACTTGCACCCACTCTTCATTTATGTAATAGTATTTTTATAAGTGTATTATACACTTGAAAAGTGTATTTTCCAATCAATCATTATTTAAATAAAAATGAAGATTAAAAACCAAAAAATTATATATTAATATTTCTAGAAATAAAGTTAGTCAAAAATATTTTAAACTAAACTTATAAATCTCTCTTTACTTTATATTTTTTATTAAATATTGATACTTCTTGTTTATTATATTTAATTTTACCAACTTTATTATTACATTAAAACATTTTTGTTATTACATCAAATATGGATCATCCCAAAAAAATGCCACTAAAAATTTGCACTAAAACCACTAAAAATTTGAGATTAAAATGAAAGGAAAACTGAGAAGACATTATATTTTTTAATCATTAAAAATTTGAGATTAAAATGAAATATAATCATTAAAAATTTGAGATTAAAATGAAAGGAAAATTGAAAATACATTATATTTTTTATTAAAAAATATCACAAAATGAAAAGAAAATTTAGAAGACAATATATTTTTTTTTAAATATTGATACTTGTTATTTATCATGTTTAATTTTACCAACTCTATTATTACATTAAAACATTTTTGTTATTACATAAAAAAAAATGGATCATCTCAAAAAAAAAATGCCACTAAAAATTTGCAAAAAATACTACTAAAAATTTGAGATTAAAATGAAAAGAAAACCAAGAAAACATTATATTTTTTTATTAAATATTGATACTTATTATTTATCAT
>ML781407.1:1001964-1071438 GCA_009831015.1 Picea engelmannii
TTCCTCTAGATGCTTCTTTTTAGTATAAATAGGAGTCGAGGGTATGAGAAACCTAGCTTGGATATTATTGTAACAGAGCGCTGCTCGATTGGAGGTTGCCCCCTCGAAGAGGCCTGTGAACATTGCTATCTGATTCAAAGTGTCATTTCTGTTGCTATTTCGTATATCATTTATGTGTATTGTGAAGATTATGCTAGATATTTTACTGTTATTCTGTCATTTCTAGCATTTCGTTTCTGTTCTGCATATTTTATATATCTGGTATCTTGCATATCATGTGTGATTACATTTTACAATGATAAGCTCGCTAGCCTTTTAGAATATAGGCTCTCTGGACTAATCACATAGGCACTCTGGCGCAAAGTATCCTAGCTCATTATCCCATATGTACATTACAATTGGGGATCATCCTAGGGGTATTACATTCCCCTCCCCCTTATTTATGGATAGTCCTCAGTTCCAATATGCACATCAACTATGATCGATTCCAGAGCTTCTTAACCTTTCGTTCCAATATGCACATCAACTATGATCGGAAGTCTCCCTCTTGCTCCGCCTAAATCACATTCCAATCAATTACATTATTAACATCAAGTACATACTTTTTAAGCAATGATACATGGAATACATTATGAATACTCATGGATGCAGTTAGTGAAAGCATGTAAGAAATAGGACCAATCCTCTTAAGGATTTCAAATGGTCCACAATATCTCGCTTCTAGTTTTGAATAGTTCCCCAACTTCAAGGAACTCCTCTTGGCCTTCACTTTCGAGAACACATGATCACCCTATTTAAACTCTTTGTGATTTCTTCCCTTATCTGGATAATTTTTCTACCTATCTTGGGAATCCTTTAAGTTTTTTTTAATCTTCACCATCTGTTCGTCCATTTTTGTGAGAAGTTATGGTTCAAGCACTGCTCTATCTACTAGGTTATCCAACCTCGTTGGCTTTTTCACTTTCTGTCATAAAGTTATTTAAATTGGCTCATCTTTAAATATGCTTGATACCCATTTGTATAATAAAAATCTACCAAGTGAAGATAATCTTCCCATTTCGATGGTTTATCCATCACATACATCCTTAGAATATCCTCAATCACTTAATTGACCCTTTTTGTTTTCCCAACGAACTCTGGATGATAGGTTGTTCTAAAGTTAAGATTTGTTCCAAATCCTTTGAATAACCTTCCAAAAGTTTTATGTAAACTTGGGATCTCTATCAGACACAATTGTTTTAGGAACACCATGAAGCTTAGACATTTCTCTCATGTATATATCTGCAATGTTGGTTTCCTTGTGAGTTAGCTTCATTGGAATAAAATTGGCATCCTTTGTAATATTTTCCACCACCATCATGATGGAATCATGTTGCTTGGTGGTTCTGGGAAGCTTAGTGATGAAATCCATTGTTACAACTTCCCATTTCCACCCAGGAATGGAAAATGGATGTATCAAACCAGGTGGGTGTCTATACTCAACCTTGACTTTTTGACATTCCAAACACCTAGCAATATAATCAGCCACCTCTTTCTTCATACCTAGCCAATAATATCATCTCTTGACTATTACAATAGTTTTCTGGTAGCTCGGGTGCCCTACATAAGGAACATTATGCATTTCTTTTAATACCATAATTTTCAACTCTTGAAAATTAGGAATATAAATTCTTCCCTTGTACATGATAATTACATCCTCTCTCAACTTATAATCCTTAATTTGTTGTTGAAAATTACCTTGTTGTATTTTTTCCTTTATCTCCATATATTGTTGATCTAATTTTGCAGCCTCTAAATTTTTTCCTTCAAATTATATTTGTACATGCTAATGGTTGTAGCATGCTTCTCATGTACTCTCCTACTGATTACACCAGTCACCTTCTTCTCCTTTCCTTTGATATGCTTTATATCAAATTCATACTCACTAATAAATTCCAAGCATCTGATTTTCCTATCATTCAAGATTGGATTTCCAAACAAATATTTTAGACCACCATGGTCTATCCTCAACTTAAATATTTTTCCCATGAGGTAGTGACTCCAAATACTCAAAGCATGCACTATGGATTCCAATTCTAAATCATGAGTGGCACAGTTCCTTTCATGTTCTTTTAACTTTCTTGACTCATAGCATATCACATGCCCAATTTGACTAAGGGTTATTCCAAGCCCTTCTTTGCATGCATCGGTGCACACAATGAAATCTGCATTGGGATCAACAATTTTCAATATTGGTGCACTTGTTAACAATATCTACAAGTGTTGAAATATTCTTTCACAATTAGAAGTCCATTCAAACCTTACACCCTTCTTTTGCAAAGATGTGATTAGGTGTGCAATATTTGAAAATTCCTCAATGAATATTCTATAGTACCCTGCAGCCCCATGAATGATCTTACCTCTAAGACATTCTTTGGTACTAGACATCCCTCAATGGATTTTACCTTTTCCGGACCCATTGTTATCCCTGCCTATGAAATGATATGGCCCAAATAATTTATCTTCCTTTGGAAAAATGAGCATGTGTTCAACTTTCCATACAGATGATGCTCCCTTAATATTTGTAGAACCGTCCTCAAGTGTTTTTCATGCTCTTTTTCAGACTTGGAGTAGATAAGTATGTCATCCAAATAGACAATGACAAATTTATCCGAGTAATTTCTCAAAATTCCATTCATTAAACACATGAAAAAAATTGGTTCTTTTAACAACCCAAATGGAACCATTGTAAACTCATAGTGGCCATACCTTGATCTGAAAGTGGTCTTGATTATATCTTCCTTTTTAATCCTCACCTAATGATAGCTTGACCCGAGGTCAATCTTGGAGAATATTTTAGTATCCTTGAGTTGATAAAAGAGATCGTGTATCCTTGGAAAAGGACACATGTTCTTCATAGTCACCTTATTCAATTTCCTGAAGTCAATACAAAGCCTCAAGCTACCATACTTCCTTTTCACAAATAATATTGGTGCACCCCAAGGTGACACACTTGGGCGTATATACCCCTTCTTCAGAAGATCTTTAAGTTTCATTTGAAATTCCTTCAATTCTGGAGTACTCATCCTATAAGGAGTCTTGGATATTGGACCTGCTCCAAGTATTAGATTAATAGATAAGTCAATATCTCTCTTGGGTGGCAAACCCAATATTTCTCTAAATACATATTGAAACTCTTTTAGGACTGCACAGTCTTCAATATTTGGCACTTCACCCTTAGTTTCCTTCTCCATATGAGCTGCTAATATTTGGCACCCTTTCCTAAATTTCATTTTCAAGGTTAAACCTTCTCTAATAGTTATTGCCCTTGGAATACCCTAAACTATCCTCAAGATCCCTTCCTCATCCAAACAAGTAAATGCCTTATTATAAAATTCTAGGACAACATGATGATTTTCCAACCAATCCATACCAATTACGTAATCATAGGATCCCAAAGGTATGATATTCAAATATTCTCTTGTGTTCATCCCATTCATGTCCATACGACATTATTTAACCATATCATTAATTTTTCTCCTAGCTCATGTAGTTAGCTACACCAACCAAGGTTTCCCAAGATTGATTCTTGGAAAATGAAAATTTTCCACCATATTAGTATCTATATAACTATGACTAGCTCATGAATCAATTAAAATAGCAATGGGTTGGTCATTAATATTACCTTCTACTTCAATCATGTGGGACTGGAATTCAACTTGATTGTTATCCATGGGTGTAAAGATACTTGGTACATTTCTTCCCATGTCCTCCATTGTATCATCTTATTGTACATTGTGAACAGTTCTCACTTTTTCATCTCTATGAGGGAAATATCTGTACATGTGATATCCCTCACATCCCCAACACTTCATTGGTTGTTTCCTTGACCTTTTCCCCATTGTCTCTATCATTGTGGGATCCTTGGAAGTTGGTTTTCCCTGAGAATTATTTATGAAGAATGGTGGCTTGGTCCCCTTCTTCCTCTGCTCCATATTTCATTTATTTTTATCTTCCCAAGACTTTTGATAAGTAAGTCTTCCTCTATGTTGATCATAAAGACATTTATCTCTCCTTATGGTTTCCTCCAATGACTTGGGATCATCATAGTGTATCTTATCATTGATAAATGATGGCAGTCCACTCAAGTACCTTTGAATCTTGACCTACTCATCCTTGATGAAAACAACATATTTCGGCAGCTCTAAGAATCTTCTCTCATACACATCTATGGTCATACTTGTTACACATCAAAATGTCACGCTTGAGTTTCACACCTTAAGTGTCTCAAGTATCACAAAGTGATGTATGCACCATTTTAAGAGTAATATGCACCTTACCAAGTGTCACATTCTATTTTCTAAGTGTTGCAACCCCTTGACACCATGAAAGACATTTTCATTGACCCCTAAGTCATATTGGAGGAAGAAACCCATCATTTCAAGGCCCAAAACACACCTTTTTCTTGAAAAATTGACCATTGTTTGGGCATTTATGAAGGGTGGAACTCCCCTGGCCATGTTGGGGTAGTTCCACTTCATGGAATGGCACCCCCCTTTCCATTTTAGGGGAGTTATACTTTATAGTATGGTTCCCTATGTTCAACTCTTGGATAGTGCCAGTCTTGTTAGAGGAAATCAAGGGATCTTCCACCTTTTCCTAAGGGCCAACTCTCTTTGGATGAGGTTTATTGTGGTCGAAACCTACCATATGGGCTCTATATTAGGATCTAATCCAAACTTAAGGAGCCATATCCTTGAGCATATCCATTATTTTTTCATGCTGGTTGTGCCTCTCAAGCCTAAATATTGAAGGTATTTCCAAGGTGAAGGGAGGGAGATTAGAGGTATCAAACCTTTGATTCTAGATGAAGCATTAGCATTTTGATGTCAAGATTCATGTAACAGATGGATGAGGAGAGCTTGGATAAGTGTCTGCATTATCAATCATGTTTTGTAAGTTCCTTCTTTGGCTTTCCAATTAATATCAACTTGGCTTATTCCCTTCAAGTTCATGTTTTCTACATTTGCTTGCCTATTGTCATTTCAGTCTTCATAGATAGATATGCTTTACATAATAATCTAGAGTAGGAGGAAGATTTACCTTTCTAGTATTTTTAGGGTTTTATTTTCATTGAGGAGCTTGGAGATCAAGCCTAAGGATTGGAGCTGTTATTGTATAGTTTGTAGCTAGGTCAAATGGCTAGAACATAGAGGCCAAACTGGCGTAACAGGAACCTACCCCACCCAATGTCACCACAATGGGGAGGTTCTTTCTATTTAGGGAGGTTAGGCCCAGGGGAGACGTCCTCAGTAACCTGGGGTTTTGAAGAGGCCAAGTTATAAAGGTCAAAGTAAAAGTCCCTCCTCACAGGTTGCCACCAAGATCAGATAGTCCGGATAAACAACCAATGATGAAGTGTAGCCCCAAATGAGAACACCTGCCCGGAACAAAGCAACAACAAAACAACACATGAAGACTATGATTCAATGGGTTAGCACTTCATATAACTATCTGATATCAATATATTGGCAATTATACAATAGATATTGATGAGATCAATGCTTATCAATAATAGCAATGGAACAATATCAATTCATCAATAAATATCGAGATGATGTAGTAAACAATGTATCCAATCAATCCCTTACTCAATAAATTCTTTAAAACACCATCTAATTTGTTATCAACAGAAAATGTTGCATCAATATGGAATAACCAAGGATGACGTCAACCTTATTAGGGTTAGTAGTTAGTTAGGGTTTCAAATTATAAAATTTTTAAGAGTTGTTTGACCACTATCACTTCAACGTTGGAGACCTGAGATCAGTGCCTAAGGGTAAATGGAGTCAATTCAAGAGAGGATGCAAGGTTGAAGGGAAAAAGGCTAAGGATGAGAGGGAAGGGTTCTGAAGTGCTGCAATGGCAGGGCCCCATAATCAAGACCCTAGGGGAAAGAGGCTCACTCTGGTGTTTCTTAAGCAAGGCCTCGTGCTCTTTCCTCCTTCCTTAGGTTTATCTTGGCAAAAACGGATAGCATCAAGACACGAGAGTGAGGTGAGGGAGAGTGTTGCAAATTTAAGGGCCTATCACCAAACCCTAGAAGCAAGACATCCCTAGGTGTAGATAACCTAGGCCTAGGACGTCTCCTCCTTCTTGACCTTTAAAAGCTACGGCTAGCACAGGGGAAGACGTAACAAGAGTGTAGCAATGGCTAGGCTCTTCCTTCCTTCTTCAATGGCTGAGAATTTCTCTCTTAGCGGACATGAGACAACGACCTACTTGTGTGTTTGTCCCCTAGGGTTTTAAAATCAGAAAAAATTATAATAAATGCAAGAATATAAGACTACAACCATTCAATTAAGAAGTTTTGCAGAAAAAATACTTACATATCATGATGAAATAGCATTGCAAACCCTAGTTGTAAACCTTCCTTCAAGATAAATGCCAAAAATGCCAAGAAAAGCCTTCTTTCAACAACTGCACCTCACTCAAAAGATGAAATACCCAATAAGGGCGCAAAAATCAGATCTCACTAGGAGAGTGAGTTTTGTCTTTCCTCAAAATGAGGACAAAACTCCTCAATATATACTGTATCATGACCTTTAATTAAATTTAGGTCATAAAAATTAGCCGACAAGGATTTAAAACAAAATCATACTGTTTTTACATTAAATGTTCTTTTAAAACCCTAAATGAGCAAAAAGTGAGACATCAAGCCCTCCTGAGGGAGACGTTAGGCCTTTTTGGGGCCAGTGCAGCATCCAGAAGCCAAACGAAAAATTCCACATGTGCCAACAACCCTTTCCATCTGCCATATGCTCATGATGATGTGACAAGCCTCCTGGTGGTGTCCTGGGTCATCTGGGGCCAACGTTCCACTACAAGTGGGTCAATCCCCCTAGGTCTGGCTCAACCAAAGTGCCCCTAATGGAACGTCCTTCTTCTTCTCAGGTGCAAAAGCTCAATCAAGCATTGTCCTGTGTCTGCCCCTGATGGAGTCTCAACAACCATCTCATGGGCTCTTCAGCCCCATGGAGGTCCAAACTAATCATCTCCCCATGTGTACCGGTCCACGTGGTACCTGTCCGTCGGGCATGGTCCTGCACATCAAAAACTATGCCTTCCATGGTCTCATTAGTCACAGGGATCATAGCAATGTCAATCACATTTCATCATTAATATTATCAAACATATGGATAAAAACCCTGATATATCATTCAATAGCTCAAAGAATCTACAAAAACCTACAATACAAGGTTTAGAAAAGGGACAAGATACCCTATTGGGCTAGTATCCATAAGGAAAGGAAAGTTTCCAAGGGGTTTCTTCCAAGCCATGTAACGAGGTGAAGTGGTTTTAAGGGATGTCTAGATATACAGGTAGAGTGAGAGTCAGGGATGCATGATATTACCTATGGGTGCCTTTGTAGAAGGAGAACTGTACCCATAATGGATGCAAATTTTTCCAAACCCCTTTTTCCTTTATTCTTTTCTTTATTTTCTTTTTCTTCTTCTTTTTCTTTTATTTAAGGGCTAACCAGAGGAAACTTCCTTGGTGTGGTGACTAGAGCTGACAGTGTTATCCACAAGTACTTTCACAGTGGTGATAAGGCTGGCTCGTGATGAGACCCCCTTTCCCTTGGCCATGCAACCAAAGGTCACTGCCCTAGCGTGGTAACCAGATGGTGGCAATTTAATGTTGTTAGGTACCCATGAACATAATAGGCTGGCTCATGATGAGACCCCATATCCTCTTGATTATGCCTTATTTATTATTTTTTTTGGGTCCCTCTTGTTTCTTGCTGAGAGGATTTTTATTTCCTTCTTGAGGATCCCTGGGCGAACCATCTCGAGGTTTCATTTTTAGGATTTTATCTTTTACCAGCTGCTTTTACCTTCTAGGCCTTTAGCCCCTTCTTCCCATGAGATAAGGTGCAACCCCCACAAACAGATCATCCTAATGCTCGGACAAGGGGAATGGGACAGATGAGCGGGAGACAAGGTGGAAAAGTGATGGTATGATGGGAGCAGATGATGGCTCTTTAGAAACCCCCTAGTGGTAAACCAAAACCTATGGGTACATGCTTGCTAGGGCACCCAGTCAATCTCCCTAAGCCTGGTCAAGTGGGTCAATGTAAGATCCAAGCAGTCATCAGAAATAAAAGGGATTAGATGCATACATTTAAAGGTTATAATGATCAAAGGTGACACATACCATGATACCTGGGCCAATTACCTCATGGAGCAAAAGTCTTCTCCGATACAAGACCAAGCCAATGGTGATGGATGCTACTGCTACTGAAAAGATGAATCTGATGAAAGAAGAAAAGGATGGACCCTCCACGGCCATGCTCAGGTCAATCCTACTCTCGGTACTCCATGTCTAGGACCTGTGGTCCTCGAGACATGATCTCCTAGTTATCCCTCGAAATCGAGGATAACATCTGGCTCCAACTTGGGGACATGTGCTCACCATAGAGCACATGAGAACCTCAACATTTCTGGCATAACCTACAGACCTGCTCAAATTTTATAGGGGAATTAGTAACAAAAATGGGGAGATAATGGCACCCCAGCATATATAGATATATATATAAAGAAATCATAAATGCAAAAACAAAGTGAAATACTTACCTGTACTTACCTATTAGCTGGATGTTGGTGTAGTCAAACAACCAGTGAAGCCAATCCAACAATGTCCCATGATACATGCCTTTGTGCTTCATCATAAACCAAAACAATGATAAATCAAGCACAAAAATGACATAGGTTAGAACATATATCATATCGTCAGAGATCTCAAGTTCTAACTTATGGAGGTGGGTGGGAGGGATAAAATCCTGCCAAGTCCATATCCGAGGAAAGTACTCAATCCACTTCAGGAAAGGATCATGAAAATTGTAAGGTCCAGAAAACTGACTCAAAGGGCCTGCCAACTGGCTACCTAGGACATTCTCACGGTCTGAAGTCAAGGAAGGGATCGACAAAGACCTAGCAGATGACTGGCAAACTACCAAGGGAAAATTGAAAAACTAGGATAACTGACTCAAACTTGCAGTATCCAACCAACCCTTGGACTCTAAGGTTTTCCTAAGAGGAAGCTCAACATAAAAAATATACTTCCTAACTACACCTTTAATGGACAAGCATGGTAAATTAATAACAGGTGGCTGGAGTGAAAAAGAATGAGAAACCTTCTTTAGGCAAACAATGTTTTTACTTGTATCAAAATCCGAGCAGAGTAGTGGTTGATAATCATCTTCATAAAATAAATCCAAATGCTCAGAGGAACAATCATCAAAGTCCTCAAGGTATGACCAAAAATCATTAGGAAAACAAGGTACTGGGTCATCCTTGGGTTTTTGGAGAGTATGGGTAAAAACCTCATCTCCTTGTTGCCACTGGTGAAGAGTAATCCACTGCGATAATTGCAAAGGCAACGTTTGGAAATGACTCTCAATGTCATAGATGGGATCCATATCATAACCAACTATATCCCACCTACATCTCCCAATGCATATGAACTCATCAATTTTATCAACTATGTAATTATTTGTATCATAACATGCAGGTTTTGAAAACTCATTCACCTCCTCCTCATTTTCTTCATCATAAGGTAAAACATCATCAAAAACTAGGGGAGGAGGGAAACTTATTGTTTCTTCTTGTGCAAGGGGCTTCGAGGACTTCATGCGTCATGGTCTCATCCTCAGGAACTACCCCTTCATCTTCAATTGTGCAACAAGGAAAGACTACTTCTTTCGGGGATTCCATTTCTCCCTCATTTTCTGAATCATGGGACAAGGTGTCATCGAAATCCTAAAATGGAAAGCAACTAACCTCATCATCCTTTTGTTGTGCAGGAGAGAAGGGATTTCGGATGGCCTCATCAGAAGGAGGAGCACAAGCTGGTACTTCATCATCTTGCGTAGGTTCTTGCTCCTTAATCACGTCTTCACTCAGTTATTCAAAAACTTGTTCCCTTCTTTCTTGTGGATTATTAGTAGAGGTTTCCAGGGAAACTAGTTTTATCAAGCTGAGAGTGTCCAAAGTATGGTCATTGATTTTGGACAAGGAGAGGTTTACCTCAATTCGTATGGCCATGTTGTGAGCTTCCGTAAGTGTCTTCGGACCCTTTTTATTTAGGAGGAAGCTTAAATTCCCTAGAAGCCCATTGGTATAGAGGTATACGAGGTACTTGTCTTCAGGATGATGTCTTTCAGGAATCTGGTATAGCAACCTCTAGAACCTAAACCCAAAAACTATGATGGTCTCATCCTTTGTTTGTTTTATGTATTCAAGTCCTTTCAATAATGATTGGATATATTCCAATTTCACACCCCACCTCTCAAGAAATATTTCTTCAAACTGGTCCATAGATGTGATGTTGGTAGCTGGAAGGTTATCATACCATCTTCTAGCCTCTCCATGTAGAGTGGTAGAGAATAGTTTCATTACCAAGTCTTCAGCATCATCACTGACTGGGTGGTGCTGAAAGAAAGCCTAGAAACTGCTCATGTGACAATCGGGTCTTTCTCTATCGATGCCAACGAATCTAGGGAGCCATTTTTTATACTAGGGGGTAATTTGTCTAGGATATCCTAGGATCTTACTCATGTCCAAAGGTTCATAGTTTCCTGGATCCCATTGTGAATTCATAGTTGGCTTCATCATCAGTGGAGTCGCCAGATAATTTTCTTGAAACTATCAAAAGAAAAGGGAAAACACCCTAGTGGAGTCACCAGGTAAGCTTGTAAGATAAGTCTCTGAGGCAAGGCTTACCAAAAAATATTTGTTGTTTGAGGAGAATTGACTCAATGTTCCTCGATAACGGTGCCAAAATGTTATCGTACAGTTTGTAGCTAGGTCAAATGGATAGAAAATAGAGGCCAAACTGGCGTAACAGGAACCTACCCCACCCAATGTCACCACAATGGGGAGGTTCTTTCTATTTAGGGAGGTTAGGCCCAGGGGAGACATCCTTGGTAACCTGGGGTTTTGAAGAGGCCAAGGTATAAAGGTCAAAGTAAAATTCCCTCCTCACAGGTTACCACCAAGATCAAATAGTTTGGCTAAACAACCAATGATGAAGTGTAGCCCCAAATGAGAACACCTGCCCGGAACAAAGAAACAACAAAACAACACATGCAGGCTATGATTCAATGGGTTAGTACTTCATATAACTATCTGATATCAATATATTGGCAATTAGACAATAGATATTGACGAGATCAATGCTTATCAATAATAGCAATGGAACAATATCAATTCATCAATAAATATTGAGATGATGTAGTAAACAATGTATCCAATAATTCTCTTACTCAATAAATGCTTTAAAACACCATCTAATTGCTTATCATCAGAAAATGTTGCGTCAAGATGGAATAACCAAGGATGACGTCAGCCTTATTAGGGTTAGTATTTAGTTAGGGTTTCAAATTATAAAAGTTTTAAGAGTTGTTTGACCACTATCACTTCAACGTTGGAGACCTGAGATCAGTGCCTAAGGGTAAATGGAGTTAATTCAAGAGAGGACGCAAGGTTGAAGGGAAAAATGCTAAGGATGAGAGTGAAGGATTCTAAAGTGCTACAATGGCAGGGCCCCAGAATCAAAACCCTAGGGTAAAGAGGCTCACTCTGGTGTTGCTTAAGCAAGGCCTCATGCTCCTTCCTCCTTCCTTAGGTTTATCTTGGCAAAAACGGCTAGCCTCAAGACACGAGAGTGAGGTGAGGGAGAGTGTTGCAAAGACAAGGCCCTATCACCAAACCCTAGAAGTAGGACAGCCCTAGGTGTAGATAACCTAGGCCTAGGATGTCTCCTCCTTCTTGACCTTTAAAAGGTACGACTGGCACAGGGGAAGAAGTAACAAGAGTGTAGCAATGGCTAGGATCTTCCTTCCTTCTTCAATGGCTAAGAATTTCTCTCTTAGGAGACATGAGACAAAGACCTACTTGTGTGTTTTTCCCCTAGGGTTTTAAAGTCAACAAAATTTATAATAAATGCAAGAATATAAGACTACAACCATTCAATTAAGAATTTTTGTAGAAAAAATACTTACATATCATGATGAAATAGCATTGTAAACCCTAGTTGTAAACCTTCCTTCAAGAGAAATGCCAAAAATGCCAAGAAAAGCCTTCTTTCAACAACTGTGCCTCACTCAAAAGATGAAATACCCAACAAGGGCGTAAAAATCAGATCTCACTAGGAGAGTGAGTTCTGTCTTTCCTCAAAATAAAGATAAAACTCCTCAATATATATTGTATCATGACCTTTAATTAAATTTAGGTCATAAAAATTAGCCAACAAGGCTTTAAAACAAAATCATAATGTTTTTACATTAAATGTTCTTTTAAAACCCTAAATGAGAAAAAAGTGAGATGTCAAGCCCTCCTGAGGGAGATGTTAGGCCTTTTTGGGGCCAGTGCAACATCCAGAAGCCAAACGTTATCCCTCCTTAGGCTCTTCCAAACTGCCACACATGCCAACAACCCTTTCCATCCGCCATATGCTCATGATGATGTCACAAGCCTCCTGGTGGCGTCCTGGGTCATCCGGGGCCAATGTTCCACTACAACTGGGTCAATCCCCCTAGGTCTGGCTCAGCCAAAGTGCCCCTGATGGAACGTCCTTCTTCATCTCAGGTGCAAAAGCACAATCAAGCACTGTCTTGTCTCTGCCCTTGATGGGGTCTCAACAACCATCTGATGGGCTCTTCAACCCCATGGAGGTCCAAACTAATCATCTCCCCATGTGTATCAGTCCACATGGTACCTATCCGTTGGGCATGGTCCTGCACATCAAAAGCTATGCCCTCCATGGGCTCATTAGTCACAGGGATCATAGCAATGTCAATCACATTTCATAATTAATATTATCAAACATGTGCATAAAAACTCTGATATATCATTCAATAGCTCAAAGACTCTACAAAAACCTACAATACAAGGTTGAGAAAAGGGACAAGATACCCTATTGGGCTAGTATCCATAAGGAAAGGAAAGTTTCCAAGGTGTTTCTTCCAAGCCATGTAACGAGGTGAAGTGGTTTTAAGGGATGTCCAGACATATGAGTAGAGTGAGAGTCAGGGATGCATGATATTACCTATTGGTGCCTTTGTAGAAGGAGAGTTGTACCCGTCATGGATGCAAATTTTTCCAAGCCTCTTTTTCCTTTATTCTTTTCTTTATTTTCTTTTTCTTCTTCTTTTTATTTTATTTAAGGGATAACTAGAGGACATTGCCTTGGCGTGGTGACCAGAGCTGACAGTGTTACCCACAAGTACTTTCACAGTGGTGATAAGGATGGCTCGTGATGAGACCCCCTTTCCCTTGGCCATGCGACCAAAGGTCACTGCCCTGGCTTGGTAACTAGATGGTGGAAATTTCATGCTGTTAGGTACCCATGAACATAATAGGCTGGCTCATGATGAGACCTCCTATCCTCTTGATTAGGTCTTGTTTGTTATTTTTTTCAGGTCCCTCTTTTTTCTTGCTAAGAGGCTTTTTATTGCCTTCTTGAGGATCCCTGGGTGAAGCATCTCGAGGTTTCATTTTTAGGATTTTATATTTTACCAGTTTCTTTTACCTTCTGGGCCTTTAGCCCCTTCTTCCCATGAGATAAGGTGCAACCCCCACAAACAGATCATCCTAATGCCCAGACAAGAGGAATGGGATAGATGAGAGGGAGACAAGGTGGAAAAGTGATGGTATGATGGGTGCAGACGATGACTCTTTAGAAACCCCCCAGTGGAAAACCAAAACCTATGGGTATAGGCTTGCTAGGGCACTCAGTCAATCTCCCCAAGCATGGTCAAGTGGGTCAATGTAAGATCCAAGTAGCCATCAGAAATAAAAGGGATTAGATGCATACATTTAAAGGTTATAATGATCAAAGGTGACACATACCATGATACCTGGGCCAATTACCTCATGGAGCAAGAGTCTTCTCCGATACAAGACCAAGCCGATCGTAATGGATGCTGCTGTTGCTGACAAGATGAATCTGATGAAAGAAGAAAAGGATGGACCCTTCAGGGCCATGCTCAGGTCAATCCTGCTCTCGATACTCCATGTCTAGGACTTGTGGTTCTGGAGACATGATCTCCTAGTTATCCCTAGAAATCGGGGATAACATCTAGCTCCAACTCAGGGACATGTGATCACCGTAGAGCGCATGAGAACCTCAACATCTCTGGCATAACCTCCAGACCTCCTCAAAATCAATAGGGGCATTAGTAACAAAAATGGGGTGATAATGCCACCCCAGCATATATATATATATATATATATATATATATATATATATATATAAAGCACTTATACATGCAAATACAAAGTGAAATACTTACCTGTACTTACATGTTAGCTAGAAGTTGGTGTAGTCAAACAACCAGTGAAGCCAATCCAACAATGTCCCATGATACATGCCTTTGTGCTTCATCATAAACCAAAATAGTGATAAAGCAAGCACAAAAATGACATAGGTTAGAACATATATCATATCGTTGGAGATCTCAAGTTCTAACTTATGGAGGCGGGTGGGAGGGATAAAATCCTACCAAGTGCATCTCTGAGGAAAGTACTCAATCCACTTCAAGAAAGGGTCATGAAAATTGTAAGGTCCAGAAAACTGACTCAAAGGGCCTGCCAACTGGCTACCTAGGAGATCCTCATGCTCTGAAGTCAAGGAAGGGATCGACAAAGACCTAGCAGATAACTGGCAAACTACCAAAGGAAAATTGAAAAACTGGGATAACTGACTCAAACTTGCAATATCCAACCGAACTTTGGAGTCTAGGGTTTTCCTAAGAGGAAGTTCAACATAAAAAATATACTTCCCAACTACACCTTTAATGGACAAGAACGGTAAAGTAATAACAGGTGGCTGGAGTGAAAAGTCATGAGAAACCTTCTTTAGGCAAACAATGTTCTTACTTGTATCAAAATTCGAGCAGAGTAGTGGTTGATAATCATATTCATAAAATAAATCCAAATGCTCAGAGGAACAATCATCAAATTCCTCAAGGTATGACCGAAAATCATCAAGAAAACAAGGTACTGGGTCATCCTTGGGTTTTTGGAGAGTATAGGTAAAAACATCTCCTTGTTTCCACTGGTGAAGAGTAATCCACTGTGATAATTGAAAAGGAAACATTTGGAAATGACTCTCAATGTCATAGATGGGATCCATATCATAACCAACTATATCCCACCTACGTCTCCCAACACTTATGAACTCATCAATGTTATCAACTATGTCATTATTTGTATCATAACATGCAGGTTTTGAAAACTCATTCACCTCCTCCTCATTTCCTTCATCATAAGGTAAAACATCATCAAAAACTAGGGGAGGAAGGAAACTTATTGTTTCTTCTTGTGCAGGGGCTTCAAGGACTTCATGCGTCATGGTCTCATCCTCAGGAACTAACCCTTCATCTTCAATTGTGCAACAAGGAAAGTCTACTTCTTTCGGGGATTCCATTTCTCCATCATTTTTTGAATCATGGGACAAGCTGTCATCGAAATCCTAAAATGGAAAGCAACTAACCTCCTCGTCCTTTTGTTGTGCAGGAGAGAAGGGATTTTGGATGGCCTCATCAGAAGGAGGAGCACAATTTGGTACTTCATCATCTTGCGTAGGTTCTTTCTCCTTAATCACGTCTTCACTTAGTGGTTCAAAAACTTGTTCCCTTCTTTTTTATGGATTATTAGTAGAGGTTTCTAGGGAAACTAGTTTTATCAAGCTGAGAGTGTCCAAAGTATGGTCATTGATTTTGGACAAGGAGAGGTTTACCTCAATTTGTATGGCCATGTTGTGAGCTTTCGTAAGTGTCTTCGGACCCTTTTTATTTAGGAGGAAGCTTAAATGCCCTAGAAGCCCATTGGTATAGAGGTATATGAGGTACTTGTCTTTAGGACGATGTCTTTCAGGAATCTGGTATAGCAATCTCTAAAACCTAAACCCAAAAAATCTAGCAGTCTCATCCTTTGTTTGTTTTATGTATTCAAGTCCTTTCAATAATGATTGGATATATTCCAATTTCACACCCCACCTTTCAAGAAATATTTCTTCAAACTGGTCCATAGATGTGATGCTGGCAACTGGAAGGTTATCATACCATCTTCTAGCCTCTCCATGTAGAGTGGTAGAGAATAGTTTCATTACCAAGTCTTCAACATTATCACTAACTGGGTGGTGCTGAAAGAAAGCCTAGAAACTGCTCATGTGACAATCAGGTCTTTCTCCATCGATGCCAACGAATCTAGGGAGCCATTTTTTATACCAGGGGGGAATTTATCTAGGATATCCTGGGATCTTACTCATGTCCAAAGGTTCATAGTTTCCCGGATCCCATTGTGAAGTCATAGTTGGCTTCATCATTAGTGGAGTTGCCAGATAATTTTCTTGAAACTATCAAAAGAAAAGGGAAAACACCCTAGTGGAGTCGCCGGGTGAGCTTGTAAGATAAGTCTCTAAGGCAAGGATTACCGAAAAATACATTTCATTTGAGGAGAATTGACTAAGTGTTCCTCGGAAATGACACCAAAATTTTATCACACAATTTGTAGCTAGGTAAAATGGCTAGAAAATAGAGGCCAAACTGGCGTAATAGGAACCTACCCCACCCAATGTCACCACAATGGGGATGTTCTTTATATTTAGGGAGGTTAGACCCAGGGGAGACGTTCGTGGTAACCTGGGGTTTTGAAGAGGCCAAGGTATAAAGGTCAAAGTAAAATTCCCTCCTCATAGGTTACCACCAAGATCAGACAGTCCAGCTAAATAGCCAATGATGAAGTGTAGCCCCAAATGAGAACACCTGCCCCGAACAAAGCAACAACATATGCAGGCTATGATTAAATGGCTTAGTACTTCATATAACTATCTGATATCAATATATTGGCAATTAGACAATAGATATTGACAAGATCAATGCTTATCAATAATAGCAATGGAACAATATCAATTCATCAATAAATATCGAGATGATGTAGTAAACAATGTATCTAATCAATCCCTTACTCAATAAATTCTTTAAAACACCATCTAATTGCTTATCGATAGAAAATGTTGTGTCAAGATGGAATAACCAAGGATGACATCAGCCTTAATAGGGTTAGTAGTTAGTTAGGGTTTCAAATTATAAAAGTTTTAAGAGTTGTTTGACCACTATCACTTCAACATTGGAGACCTGAGATCAGTTCCTAAGGGTAAATGGAGTCAATTCAAGAGAGGACGCAAGGTTGAAGGGAAAAAGGCTAAGGACGATCGGGAAGGGTTATAAAGTGCTACAATGGTAGGGCCCCATAATCAAAACCCTAGGGGAAAGAGGCTCACTCCATTGTTGCTTAAGCAAGGCCTTGTGCTCTTTCCTCCTTCCTTGGGTTTATCTTAGCAAAAACGATTAGCATCAAGACACGAGAGTGAGGTGAGGGAGATTGTTGCAAAGGAAAGGCCCTATCACCAAACCCTAGAAGCAGGATGGCCCTAGGTGTCGATAACCTAGGCCTAGGACGTCTCCTCCTTCTTGACCTTTAAAAGGTATGGCTAGCACAGGGGAAGAAGTAACAAGAGTGTAGCAATGGCTAGGCTCTTCATTCCTTCTTCAATGGCTGAGAATTTATCTCTTAGGGGACATGAGACAATGACCTACTTGTGTGTTTGTCCCCTAGGGTTTTAAAATCAACAAAATTTATAATAAATGAAAGAATATAAGACTACAACCATTCAATTAAGAAGTTTTGCAGAAAAAATACTTACATATCATGATGAAGTAGCATTGCAAACCCTAGTTGCAAACCTTCCTTCAAGAGAAATGCCAAAAATGCCAAGAAAAGCCTTCTTTCAACAAGTGTGCCTCACTAAAAAGATGAAATACCCAACAAGGGCACACAAATTAGATCTCACTAGGAGAGTGAGTTCTATCTTTCCTCAAAATGAGGATAAAACTCCTCAATATATACTGTATCATGACCTTTAATTAAATTTAGGTCATAAAAATTAGCCGACAAGGCTTTAAAACAAAATCATATTGTTTTTACATTAAATGTTCTTTTAAAACCCTAAATGAGCAAAAAGTGAGACGTCAAGCCCTCTTGAGGGAGACGTTAGGCCTTTTGGGGGCCAGTGCAGCATCCAAAAGCCAAATGTTAGCCTTCCTTGGGCTCTTCCAAACTACCACGCGTGCCAACAACCCTGTCCATCTACCATATGCTCATGATTATGTCACAAGCCTCTAGGTGGCATCTTGGGTCATCTAGGGCCCACGTTCCACTGCAAGTGGGTCAGTCCCCCTAGGTCTGGCTCAGCCAAAGTGCCCCTGATGGAACGTCCTTCTTCTTCTCAGGTGCAAAAGCTCAATCAAGCAATGTCCTGTCTTTTCCCCTGATGGGATCTCAACAACCATCTGATGGGCTCTTCAGCCCCATGGAGGTCCCAACTAATCATCTCCCCATGTGTACCGGTCCACATGGTACCTGTCCGTCGGGCATGGTCCTGCACATCCAAAACTACACCCTCCATGGACTCATTAGTCACAAGGATCATAGCAATGTCAATCACATTTCATCATTAATATTATCAACATATGCATTAAAACCCTGATATATCATTCAATAGCTCAAAGACTCTACAAAATCCTACAATACAAGGTTGAGAAAAGGGACAAGATACCCTATTGAGCTAGTATCCATAAGGAAAGGAAAGTTTCCAAGGGGTTTCTTCCAAGCCATGTAACGAGGTGAAGTGGTTTTAAATGATGTCCAGACATATGGGTAGAGTGAGAGTCAAGGATGCATGATATTACCTATGGGTGCCTTTGTAGAAGGAGAGTTGTACCCATCATGTATGCAAAATTTTCCAAGCCCCTTTTCCTTTATTCTTTTCTTTATTTTATTTTTCTTCTTCTTTTTCTTTTATTTAAGGCCTAACCAGAGGACAATGCCTTGGCCTGGTGAAAAGAGTTGATAGTGTTACCCACAAGTGCTTTCGCAGTGGTGATAAGGTTGGCTCGTGATGAGATCTCCTTTCCTTTGGCCATGCAACCAAAGGTCACTACCCTGGCGTGGTAACCATATGGTGGCAATGTCATGTTGTTAGGTACCCATAAACATAATAGGCTGGCTCATGATGAGACCCCCTACCCTCTTGATTAGGTCTTGTTTGTTATTTTTTTTGGGTCCCTCTTGTTTCTTGCTGAGAGGATTTTTATTGCCTTCTTCGGGATCCCTGGGCAAAGCACCTCGAGGTTTCATTTTTAGGATTTTATCTTTTACCAGCTGCTTTTACCTTCTGGACCTTTAGCCCCTTCTTCCCACGAGATAAGGTGAAACCCCCACAAACAGATCATCCTAATGCCTAGACAAGGGGAATGGGATAGATGAGTGAGAGACAAGGTGGAAAAGTGATGGTATGATGGGAGCGGATGATGGCTCTTTAGAAACCCCCCAGTGGAAAACCAAAACCTATGGGTACAGGCTTGCTAGGGCACCCAGTCAATCTCCCCAAACATGGTCAAGTGGGTCAATGTAAGATCCAAGTAGTCATAAGAAATAAAAGGGATTAGATGCATACATTTAAAGGTTATAATGATCAAAGGTGACACATACCATGATACCTAGGCCAATTACCTCATGGAGCAAGAGTCTTCTCTGATACAAGACCAAGCCGATGGTGATGTATGTTGCTACTGTTGACAAGATGAAACTGATGAAAGAAGAAAAGGATGGACCCTCCAGGGCCATGCTCAGGTCAATCCCTCTCTCGTTACTCCATGTCTAGGACCTGTGGGCCTCGAGACATGATCTCCTAGTTATCCCTAGAAATTGGGGATAACAGGAACAACGAGGACAAACATCACGATCAGGTGCACCACTTTCTTCTTCTCTCTTGCTTGATTGATGGAGTTAGATATATAGGTAAAGTAGTAATAAATTGTTCACTTATATATTTGTAACAAATACAGGAGTCTTGGTCCAAAGGGGAGCTTAGTCTATCCATAGGGTAATATTTCTCACAACAGAAAAATGGCGACTCCACCGGGGAAGGACTTTGACTAGTTTTTCCTCTTTTTCATCTTAGATCATTTGCTTGTGATTAGACATTGATTGTTTGATGCACCTTTATGATCTATTTCCCCTTCACTATTCCTCATTTAATAGCTTACATATCCATCGGTTCACTCTCTACTAAGTCTAAGCCTTTGAAAACCATTTTTTTGAGCTTTTCCAAAAATTGGCACTCCCGGGCAGTGCATACCAGGGCATCACTAGCCTAAATGGCGCTCCCCTGCAATCCATATGGGGACAACACGTAGCTTAATGGAGCTCCCTTAATCCTCCTAAGGGGGGTCCATATCAACTTGTCTCTTTGAGAACAGGAGTACCAGTCTCTCTTTCTTGGTGTTTTTCCCTCTTTTTTCCCTTCTTTTCTCAGTATTATTTTGAGAGGCATTTAGTTCAAAGACTCCTAAACCGTATTTGACTTTGTTTTCTTAATAATTTGGCATTTATCACTCATTTTTTTTTCTTGAGTTTGCAATATCATCCTAGTTGTAATCCCTTTGGGTTAACAATATCGCTTGGTTCATCCTGCCTTTGAGTTCTTTGATCTTTGTCTCTCAAAGATTTCATATTGCTTGATTGTTTAGGAGATTTCATCAAATATGGTTTGTAAAGGTTATTTGGTTTTGAGCCATTTTTTTCTTCATTGAAACATCTCACTTTTCTAGATGATCAAGACTCTCTTTTTTACCAAAATCCGTCTTTGAATGTTGTTTCTTGCAGCTCATTTCTTGAGGATTTTCATGATTGTTTGTCTTCTTTCTCCTTTGCATATTTGAGTTATTGATCGAACAAGTTATCTCACACTTGTTTTCTTTTAGTTTTCATCATTTTGAGTGTGCTTTGTTTGATTTATTTTTTCCTCATTCTTCTTTGTGTTGAACATAGATCTCTTTCATTCCATTTGAAAGTTAAAAAGAGAAAAAAAATTATACCTCCTTGCATACATAATCTAACAAAGAAATTTTGCATTCTTTGGGAAATTTGTTTTGGTATATGTTTGGAAAAAGAGCTAGTTTTGCATGTGCATTTCGGTTTTCAGAAACATTTTCTTGGTGGTTTAGCATCATCTTGATCCCTGAAATTGAAATTTGAATAGTATTGAGTTCTTTTTTATGTTAAGAAGAATAGAACTCTTCTCCTTCCCATACATAGAATTCATCGAAAAGAACGAATTGCATCTCATTATTTTTCATTCTATTGGAGTCGGGTCTCTCTCACATCATCAGTTTCATCTCCATGAACCCTTTGAGTAAAGACCATTAAAATCAACCTCGTGCTAATAAAATAAACTAGAACATCTTTTGGTTTTATCACACCAACAGTAGCACAGGCTTAGGGTCTTTGGACTAGGAAAAGTGAGTAAATTGTCCAAGACCACTAAACAGACTGTATAACACTAAAGAGTGTAAAAATCCAACTTATGTATAATCATAGTCAGGAACCCCCTCTCACACAAGGGATAAACATGAGTTCATGTGCGGAAGAGAAGAAGAGATTACCCCTCCAAATCTTGACCAATTGTAGCGGAAACATAATATATTGGGGGTTATTCCCGAAGTGTCATTGACTCATTTGGTTTCAGTATTTCGTGAACTCTGAATCCATTCGGGGTCCTATAGAGTCTATTGGTCCACTTGTCCTCGATCCTCTGGAATAATTTCATACTTTGATATCCTTCCCATACATTTGGTCCTGACTGTAGATTGTACCCTCCTGGAGGCTAATAGTAAGTTGGTAACCTTAGTGGCCTTTCCTAGGTATATGCAGAGGCGACTATGGGGGGATTCCCATGGTACCTAGGGAAGATGTCATATCACACTCTCAGTACTCTTGGAGGGTGACCCTATGAAAGTGAGGGTTTCTTTCACCAAGAAGTGATACTATATGGAGGTCGGGGTAACTACTTTTCATTTCTTCATTAGCGGCTTGATATCCCGTCTTCAGAAGATCCTTGAGCCTATCATTGCTTGGTTGATTTCTTTTAGTTTTCTTAGGAGTGTGTTTCTTTGACTTTCATAGTCATCCTTAGGATCAGAGATTTCATAGTATACAAGGTATGTAACCTGACGTTCAGGAAACTCGACACAATGTTTCTTATGAAGGAATGATTATGGATCAAACTTCTAAGATCGAGAGCATAGCTCCTAGAAGTGGCCATCACATAGAAGAACTGGTCCCAACCTTCGTAGAAAGCCTTGAATCTTACATGAATACTCTTTTTACTGATCCACTTGGCCTGCCACTCATTGATCCACCATCCATGAGATATTTTGATGCTTATTCTTCTTATCTATTACTTCTTGGTTCAACCACTACATAATCTTTTGGAGTGAACTCGTCACTTTTTGGTTTTCCTGAAGGACTTGGGAACTCATATTTTTCCCTAACTCATGTAGTTGTTAGTGTTGGTGCTTCTTCTATACTAGAAACATCGGTGACCCAAGTAACCCTGACTCAACCACTTACGCATACATCTCCTTTCACACATGGGTTCAGTAACATTCCCGCTTCACTATTTCCACACATGCACACACCAAGTGCCTTAATTGGTCATCCCATCATTCAGATGGTCAGCAGTCAAGTCATTCACACAACCATAGTTACACAAGATACTTAGCCTCCATATCACACATCGTAGCTTAGTACACCCTATGTTGGAGGTCAATCTTCAATGGAAGGCCATCCTTTAACTAGGGGGAAACCTTCAACTACAGGGAAAATTTTTACTGGGGGAAACCTACATGGTTTCAACATCAACAAGCCTAGGGGAAAGCCACTCCTGTGATTCCTTCTATCCCTAATACCACTGGCATGTATCCTGGAAATTTGTTTCCAGGAGTTGTTAACCCTTTGTGGGGTCAAATGAATCCGGTGGGAATTCTGTTGGATTATTGAGAGGGGGGGTGAATTAGTAATAGAGAAATTTAATCATTTTTCACCATAAAATGCAAGTGTTATATCAATTTAGCATTATCATCCAATAATTGCAGAGTAAATAAAAAATGAAAAAAAGAGAAATCATACACATACACAATACACCATCATTTTTACGTGGAAACCCAAAGCGGGAGAAAACCACTGAATGCTTTTTCTTAAATGTCTTGAAGAATTACATTCATTGGAAGCACCAACTTCCTTTCTTTTCTATCTACAAGTGGAAGGAGGCTCCAACCCCCTAGTTTCTCAGGCTACAACCTGAGGGAAGCTCCAACTCCCCAATTCTTTGGCTACAACTAGAAGGAGTCCACAACCCCCTATGTTCTCCGGCTACAACCGTAAGGTGGCTACAACCACTTGTTCTTGCTCCATCCAACCTCCCTAGTGTAGAAGTATAATGATGGAACCACTATCACACTATCACTTTAAGATATACCATTGTAACAACATGTAACAATCAACCTATAATCAACCTGTACCATAAACAAGTGCATCAACCATGCATCAACCTATACCAAACAACCTGTAATCAGCTTGTACCATAAACAAGTGCATCAACCATGCACCAACTTGTACCTCAACTTGTACCATCAATGAGTGTATCAACCATGTACCAAATATGTACCAATCATGCATCAAATACACATAAAATATGAATCGTCAAGATGTACCAACCTCATCAACTATACACTTCATGTATGTGCCAACTCATCAACTACTTGTCTCAACCATGTACCCAACATGTACCTCAACCAAAATCCCTCATCAATTTCATCATCCAAATCTGATTTGTAACTCTGTAATAGAATTGGTGTATATGATCACATACCTGCAAACCTTCCTTAACTTTAACAACAAGAGACTAGCATTTTCATCAAACTTTACTTTAGTCTCACATGACTAATTTTGGATTAGTCAAAAACCCTAAATTGCAATAATCATAACTATGTACCTGTATTGAATAAAGATCTGAAAATGGTACACAATGTTCTTCAGTGCCTTTTATGCAATTCCTCCAAATTTCACTACGTGGAACCTCTCAGAAAAGGAGTTAGAGAAAAAATGGCATACCTTGTTGAATTCTGGCTTATTCTAGAGAGAGAACTTGTAGAGCATGCTCCGTACAAAATATTTGTTGTATGGATCTGAAAATTGTACCTAGAATACTACAAACTCTACTCTAAACAATAAATTTTGTCTTACTAAATTTGGATTTGTTATGAATAAGTTATGACGTTTTTACCCAAAACACATGTTTTAGACTAGTTTCAAGACTAGCCACAAACCCTATTTTCCACGGCGTGTAAATCTAAAAATAAAACGACCCACAAGATGAAATTTGTATCATAGATACTTGGATATGTTTCCTCAATGTAATCCCAATTTCATAGTCTGAATCACTCTAGAAAAAAATTTGTTGTGAAAATGGTGAGATGACCTATAAATAACATACCTTAGAAAGCATCATCAAAAGAATGTATACTCCCTTACATTTCATCCTTCTTTACTTCACCTTCCTTCTGAAATTTGGCTTAGATATCCTTTGGTTACCCCAGTCACCTATATATATTCAATATTCTTGAGTGTGATTAAAATGAGAGAGCCTTGCCTCTTATTTATACTTTCATGTAGCTTCCTCAAGGGGTCCCCTTTTAACCATCTTAACCCACTTTACTTATTTTAGGGTTAACCCACTTCTAATTTCTCCATTAACTTTATTATTTAAACAATTTCTTTTGTATTCACTTTGAATTATAGTACACTCATCACTTCACTTTATTATTTACCATTTAAAATCTCTTAAACCACTTTGACTACTTTGACCTTTTAGGGCTTCTAGATGACTCATGAGGGTTCTCCAACTTCACATGGCCATAACTCTCTAACCGTGAGGAGTTATGTGACATTCCACATACCAATGGAAATGGAATGACATGTAATATCCATATATAATATTCTTTCCTGCAAATATATCAAAACTCATACCATTATCCATCAAATAAACTTGGTTCCATTACCCAAACCTAGGTTCTCCAACTTCTCATGGCCACAACTCTCTAACTGTGAGGAGTTATGTGACGTTCCACATACCACTGGAAATGGAATGACATTTAATATCCATATAGAATAGTATTTTCTTGAAATATATTAAAACTCATACCATTACACATGAAACAACCTTGGGTCCATTACCCAAACCTTTGTGCTACCAGAATTCACTACCAGACTTTATCCAAGGGTTGACATCAATCACTAAGGGTTGAAATAAATCTAAAATATCACTCTCCAATGGTTGACATCAATGACAACCAACAATCCATACCAACTATCCATCAACCTAAGCCAATTGTCTAATAATATCCACCTTTGGCATTGATGGCAACACCAACATTGATGACAACACTTAGTCATGATAACATTCATGCTTATACTCCTCATTAATGTTTCTATCTCTCCCCCTTTGACATCAATGGAAAATGGTATCTCCCTTTGGGGTTTCTCCCCCTGAATGAAATATCCTTGGGGCTTCTCCCCCAGTCTACATGCCTTTGATTTTTCTTTGTGTTTATAAGCCTCTGATTACTCTCTCTCCCTTCATATGAATAATATCTCCCCCTTTGACAAAGGGTGTCACTCTGAATTCATATCGCTCATTATTCCCTTGTGAAAATAAATCCCCTTGGAAACATGCCTCTATGCTCTCTCTCCAATAATTTACCTTTGCATCTGATAAATCTCTCCCCCTTTGTCATCAATGTCAAAGGTATCTTTTCATCTGGGGATTCTACCCCTAACATAAATATTCTTGAAACTAATATCCCAACATGAATTGTCTTATTTATGATGCTTCCTCGTGTACATATAATACATATAAGATAATCATTCAAAATCATTCATTTTGGAGTAGAAATTACTCCTAGTCTCTGGCAAAGATACTCAAAGGTTTCCCATGGAAGCGGTTTTGTAAAGATGTCTGTCACTTGTTCTTTTGTGCCCACATATTCAACTCGGATGTTCTTCTCTGCAACCTGTTCCCGTAGAAAGTGATACTTGATTGGAATGTGCTTCTTTTTGGAGTGAATCACTGGGTTCTTTGAGATACTGATGGTGCTTGTATTATCACAATAGATTGGAATGGGTTCATCATACTCAACCTGTATATATTTCAAAGTTTGTTTCATCCATAGAACCTGTGTACAACATGTTGTTGCTGAAATATACTCTTCTTCGGCTGTAGATAAGGATATTGATGAATGTTTATTTCTTATCCATGATACTAAACACTCACCCAAGTGGAATGTTTCTCCACTGGTGCTTCGTCGGTCATCAATGAAACCTACCCAATCTGCATCTGTGTAGGCAATAAGTGATATATCCTTTCCCTTTGGATACCATAATATGAACTCTTATGTTCCTTTGAGATATTTGAAAATCATCTTCACTGCTAATACATGTGATTCCTTTGGTGCTTCTTGAAATCGTTCCACCTGTCCAACTGCCTGCATTACATATGATCTAGATGTTGTCACATATAGTAAGCTACCAATCATTGACCTATATTTCCTTTGGTCTGTAGAATTTGAATCATCATATTTTATCAACTTGCAACTAGTTTGCATAGAAGTGATAATTGGTTTGCAATATTCCATTCCAAACCTCTTTAGCATTTCTCTGATATAATTAGTTTGAGAAATAAAGATTCATTGGTTTTTTTGACGTATCTGAAGACCTGTAAAGAAGGATAGTTCTCCAAGTAATGACATTTCAAATTCTTTCTGCATATCCTTTGCAAATTTCTGTCTTAACCTATCATCGATACTTCCAAAAATAATATCATCAACATAAACTTCAATTAATAAAATACTATCTTGATTTACCTTGATGTAAATGTTGTTGTATGCACTTCCTTTTCTGAACCCTACCTGATGTATATATTTATCCAGTCTAGAGTACCATGCTCTAGGATCTTGTTTTAGACCATACAAGGCCTTCTTCAATTTACACACATAATCTGTGTTCTATGACAACTGAAATATTTCTAGTTGTTCGATGTAGACTTCTTCTTCAAGTTCCCCATTCAGGAAAATTGATTTCACGTCCATCTAATACGCTTTAATATTCTTGGAGAATGCATAAGCTAAAAGAAATCGGATTGCTTCCATTCTGGAAACTAGGGAAAATATCTCTTCAAATTCGATTCCTTCAACCTGTGCATATCATTTACATACCAATCTGGCTTTGTTCCTTGTAACATGTCCATCTTCATTCAATTTATCTCTGAATACCAACTCTGTGCCAATCACATTCTTATTCTTTGGTCTTGGAACTAATTCCCAAGTTTCATTCTTTTCTAATTGATCCAATTATTCATCCATGTCCTTATTCCATAATTCATTCTTACTGGCCTCTTCAAATATCTTTGGTTCAATCGTAGATGAGAGTGTTAGGTGTGTTTGTTCTAGTGAATGGATTCTTCTTCTAGTCTCAACTTCTACATCTTTGTTTCCGATAATCTGATATGAAGGATGATTCTTCTGTACTCATTTTCTAGGTGTCTTTGGAGGCACTTGTTGAACTTTCTCTTCTACTTATGTCTAATCCTCTTCATATTCCCTTTCAACTTCTTCTTCATCTTCTTCTTCTTCTTCGTAAAGTTGTTCCATTGATTCATTTTCTTCTTCCTTTAATTCTCGTCCCCATGTTTCATCAATTGTTACATTGATGCTTTCCACAAATTTTTTCAACCTCGGATTATAACACTTGTATACTTTCCTTGTACTTGAGTAACCAACATGTACTCCTTTATCCACACGAGAGTCAAACTTTCTCTTTCTTCGATCTTCTCTTTTGATGTAGCATTTTCTTCCAAATGCTTTGAAGTGCTTCACATTTGTTGGTCTTCCTTTCCATAGATCATAGGGAGTTTTTCCAATTTTTTTTCTGATAATTACTCTTTTTTGAATGTGAAACACTGTATTCACTACATGTGCCCAAAAGATATTTGTCAATTTGGAATCCATTAACATTTTTCGAGCCATTTCTTGTGTTGCCTTGTTCTTTCTTTCAACAACTCCATTCTGTTGAGGTGTCCTAGCAACAAAGAATTGCCTTTTTGTTCCATGATTTTTGTAGTAGTCGTAAAATTCCTTTGAAGTGAACTCTTCTCCATTATCAGATCTCAAACATTTGATTTTTGAATCCATTTCATTTTTAACCAATTCCTTGTAGACCTTGAAGTTTTCAAAAGCTTCTGACTTATTCCTGAGAAAGCAAACTACAGTCATTCTTGTATAATCATCAACTAATAACATAAAGTATTTCTCACCTTTTAAACCCTTTGTTGTAGTTGGTCCAACGAGATCAGTATGCACAATTTCTAGTGGTCTTTTCATTGAATATTCTTTTGATTTAAACTTGGTTTTTGTTTTCTTTCCTTGTTGACAATGCTTGCATAAAGTGTTGGTTGGTTTCCTAATATGGGGAATTTCTCTAACTGCTTCCTTTTTGCTGACTTTGACAAGGTTATCAAAGTGTATGTGACCCATTCTTCTATTCCATAGCCAATTTTCATCTTCTTTTCCTAGAAAACACTTTTCATTTCCAATTTCACTTAGTACATATATGTTTCTTAAAGTTCTTGTAGTTGTTGCAATCAATTTTCCTGAACCTTATTTTTTTATCTCAAACTTTTGTGAATCAAAAGTAACTTTATGACCTTGGTCACACATTTGACTCACACTTAGAAGAGTATGTTTCATATCTTCTACTAGTAGAACATTTTTTGCCTTGGTATTCTTGTTTCCAATTCTAACTATGACTTTTCCAATGATTTTAGTTGAATCGTCATTTCCGAAGGAGACTGATCCATCTCTTTGCTTTCTTAATGTAAGAAACCTATCTTTATCACCTGTCATGTGTTTTGAACAGCCACTGTCAACATACCAACCATGTTTCTTCCGCTTAGATTGTAGAGCTAGTGTGCATTCTTCATTGCTATACTGATTCTACTTTCTTATCCATGTTCTCTTCCAAGGTTCATGTATGTTTCTATTGTTGTTTTGTTGTGGTTCTCTAGGAGGAACTATCATTCTACAATTTTTGTCCATGTTTCCAAAGTTGTTGCACTTGTAGAATTCCACTTCAATTCTCAATGATTCAAACCTCTTGTAACTTATTCTCTGTGTTTCACTAGGCCTTGTTGGATAACCCTTTTGTGTATGGATTTCAAATTTGTTTATGTTCATGTTGTTAGCTCTACAATTCATATATTTATGTCAAAAACTATTACATGCATAACATAAACCAAAAAAGATAGTTTGATACCTGGGAGTTGAATATCTTCTGAAAGGATTCGCTCATCTGGATCCTTCTTCTTCCTGAGGCCTATCTGTCGGTTGTTGACTATGAAATATGAATCTTCTCAGTGAAGGAGTGTCCCTATAATCTTCCTTGTAGATCTTCCTATCCCATTTGATTGTTTTTGCATAGATTTTTGGATATGTTTTTTGCTCTGTTGTTTTAGAGCTTGATCCCTTTTCTACCTGATTGTATCCAAGTACTAACTTGTCATGATGAGGTTTTTGACTGCTGATAATGTCATCCAAAACTTTTGAGTTGTTCTGCATATTTTTATTTTGAATATCCTTTCTTAATGTGACAATATCTGCTTCCAAATTTCCAGTGATCATGTCTCTTTCTTCTAGTTTTTCTTTGAGTGATTCTTCAATTCTTTTATCTTATTCTATTTGAACCTTCAAATTTTTGATCATTTATTCTAGTTCTTGAGTGTCTTCTTTCTTGTCTAGTTTCTCTTGTAGCTTCTTATTTTTCTTCTTTTCTCTTCTTATAACTTATATGGCACACAACAATTCTTGTCGGTAGTCAATTCTTCCTCTTCATATTCTTCTTCGGCCTCTTCATATTCTTCTTCAGTGTCTTGTTTGTCAGAGTCTTCTACTGCCATAATAGAACTCTTTATATCTCACTGCCACTGAATTCATCTTCATTTGATGATGATATGTCTTCTTTGGTGCATAAGTTTTTCTTGAAAACTTTCTTTTTGGTTCTTTTTCCTTTATATGTTTGTTTTCTATTTGAGTAATCTTCATCATTCCTCTTATTTTTATTATGAGGACATTTGTTAGAAAAATGACCAATACCATCACAATTAAAACAAATCAAAGGAAACTTACCTTTATATCTGTCATTGGTTCCCTTGTTCAATCTTCTGACAAAATTGGTCATTTCTTCATCATCTTCCGAGATGTCACTGTTGTTGCTATGTTCTTTTTCTTTTTGCTTTCCCTTTTTCTTTGACCTTTTGGATGCTCTGAAAGTTGCTTCTTTTATATCTGGATTTTCCTATTCAGTTCTCATTTCATATGTTGTGAATATTCCATGTAGTTCGTACATGCTTATTGAGTCTAGATCTGTTATTTCTTCTAGTGTTGATATCTTAGGATCAAATCTCATAGGAAGAGATCTTGGTACCTTTTGAATAATTATCGATTCTTTCATTTCTTCTCCCAATATTATGATTGCATTTACTGTTTCATCGACTCGTAACAAGTAAGCTACAATATTCTCATATTCTTTCCTCTTTAGTTTTTCAAACTGACCTTTGTAAGTTTGAAGCTTTGTTGCTTTGACTTTTGAATCTCCTTCAAAAATATTTTGAATCTTGTCTCAAATCTCTTTAGAGGATTTACAATGTATAACTTTGGTGTAAATCGATTCACAAATACCATTCATAAGTGCATATGTGGCTTTGGAATTATTTTTCCTGAGTTTTATTGCTCTTTCATTTGTCGGCGGAACTACAGGTTTAATGTACCTCAAATTCACCATAAAAAAAAATTCTATGACCTAATCCAATTTTGTTTAAGCTTAGAATTTAGGATAAGGTAAGATTCATTTCTATCCATAATGTCATTTCTACGCCAGTCTAGTTTACTTTGAATAGAAAAGCTTATGAGGGTACATTCTTTCCATAATTCTATCACTTCCCTTGACTCTCAAACTACTCCAACATACTTATGTATAAAGGCAATGTCTAAACTCAGGTCAAAGGAACCTTTGATGTTCAGAGAGATGAAGCTCAGAAGGGATAACACCTTTGAAGTATTTATAGGGAGGCAAAGATCGAAATCGTCTCGCAGAGGTCAAGTTCAGGTGGAGAACACTAAGTCATTTTGGACAGAGATCCTTGAGCAGAGTGAACGAATGGTGACATCTCTTCATGGGGAAGTACCAAAATCCTGTGAACCGTTGGATCTCGTAGATCTGTGGGAAGGTTAAGACTGATCATCTTTTAGCTTTTAGAAGCTCAGGAGGAGTAGAGACCGTTGGATGAGAAGTAACTGGAGCCATTGATCTCATGCTTCAAACTTCACTAATTCGGAGTTCGAGGTTTGGAAGCAAGGGATTTTGGAGTCGCTGCATCACGAACTCCTGATTTGCAAAATCCAAAAAGAATCGGGACCATTGATCTCATGTGAAAAGGGCCAAAAACCTGCTAAGCTCCCTTTCAACATTTCGGGTCCCGGGATTTCGAAGGCCTAGAAACATTGCATCTGCAGTCGCGAAATCCTGAATCCTGAAATCCCAAAAATCCCGAACTCCTAAAATCCCGAAGTACTGGGCCACAACCTTTTCTCATTTCACAAATTTGGCATTTCTTGTTTTATTTTGTTTGTGCATCAGGGGTTCGTAAACCCCGAAATCCTGAAATCTCGACATGTTGGGTCCTCAGTCTCTTCGCATTTTGCGATTCGACAAACAGCGTGGTCTTTTGTCTTTTGTGTTTGGTGTTTGTAATCGTCGAAACCCAATTGACATTAGCCTTTCACACCATTTTGTTCTCTAAGGTTTAAACCATTAAACAAAAGTCTAGTTTAATTTTTCGGTACATGTCATGATTAAGCGTTTCCGAACTCTTGTGCTCATAGAGCATTACAGTTGCCAAATTTAAAAGGGGTCATTCAAAACAAAGACTTATCATACTTTAAAGAATATAAGATACAAAGTTGACACTTCATCTTTTGGGACTTGCTTTCTACATATACACGGAGTTCCTTTTCTTTTCTAAACCTCGAAATCCCGAATCCCGAAATCCCAAAAATCCCGAACTCCCGAAATCTCGAAGTACTGGGCCACAACCTTTTCTCATTTCGCAAATTCAACATTTGTTGTTTTATTTTGTTGATGCGTAAGATGATCATAAACCCCGAAACCCCGGTCATCCTCACAACTTGGCGCATGATTTTCTCATCGAAGTATAAATACCCTCTGTAAAGTTCTTAGGTTCAATTCTATTTACAAAAGGTAAATTCTATATACTGGAGTTTTCAAAAATATTGGTAATTACCCTACAGCTCCCTCTATGGTAATAATCCTAGTTTAAGAAGGAACTAATCCAAAATTTAACCATATAATTTACTTCTGATTATCCTAACAATTAAAAGACTGAAATTCGGTATTCATCCGAGATTAACTCAAACGTAAAACATTGTTCCATATTAGATTGGTAAGGAATTCTATCAGTTTTATCGTTTTATACTTCATACATTGAACATGTTTCGCCTAGGTTATTGTATCCATACCGAATTAAATAGATGCATTATCGTTGTGCCTAGATAATTCAAAGAGTTGGAACAAAATTTCAATTCAGGTTTAACAAATACACTGCATCGTATATACGATCATTCAAACAAAAAATGGAATCATTTCAATTCAGATTTAATACATACATTGCACCTTATATAAAATCATTCAGACAGAGAAGGAGTAGAGCAACATATCTGAAACAGTTTTGCGGGAAGAGAAAGGGAACAACCACGTTCCTCCCAACCATAGAATAGGGCAGCCAAAAATCACTTTCCCGATTCACCCCCTAGCCTGACCATGAATCCATGAGAGCGAACTTGGAAACTCCTCCTCCGCAATGTCCTTCAATTCCAGTAGTTATCCTCTTGACTCGCACTTACTTAGCAGTGCTCATAACAACAAGGAAATTCCATTTTAGTAGACTCCTCTTGCCTCACACTCAATCTGTAGTGTTCGTAACAGCAAGAGAACTCAAAAATATTTTCCCCAGCATACTCCACAGCGTCCTGACTCCTCGCATATGCTATATATCTATTTTTCCCAGGTCTTTTTCCCTCCCTTGGGGAGGAATTTTCACAGCTTTCTAAATACCTGATTTTCAGGGGCTGCCAATGGCCAAATCTCCAATTTTCCACTTGTAATAATCAGCCCAGAGGTAGTTCCAACTTGTTCCCCACTCATGGAGTCATGGTCAGCTGATTTTAACATGGTTGTTCCATTTGTACTCCTGCAATTAATATAAATCTTTTGTTTTTATACAAGTGTCATAGTCAAATAGTTAGTTGAGTCCCAATCAGAACTCTGCTCAACGGTCATAATAATTAAATACAAATATGAAATTCGAAATTTGGAATTACCATAAATGGAAACAATTTTCCAAATTCGAATTTACTAAAAACGGAAATAAATTTCCAGCAAATTTAAATTTCAAAATATTTTATTTTTTGGGATATCACATCCTTTCCCCCTTCGGTAAAACTCTATCCTTAGTGTTCGTTCCTTTCTTGGAATAGAGTTGGATGAGATTTCTGCAAATCTACTTCCAACTCCCAAGTGGCCTCCTCAGGACTAAAGTGCTTCCATTGCACCTTTACCTCAGCGACGACTCTGCTCTGAAGTGCTATTTATCTCCAGTCTAGAATGCGCAGGGGTTCCACCTGAAACTCGCCCTCTAGTTCCACCTACACCAAGTCCCAATCAATCCTATGAGTAGGGTCATGAATATATGTTTTCAACAAAGAAACATGAAAGACATTATGAATTCTTAGATTAGCTCGAAGTGCAAGTTGATATGCTATGGGTCCAGTTCGAGCTAGTATCTCGAAGGGCCCACAAAACCTGGGTGCCAACTTGGCACAGTTCCCTAACTTGAACGAGCTTTTTTGGGCTTTGACCATCAAATAAACATGTTCTCCTACTTGAAATTCCAAGTGTCTTCTTTTCTAATCTACATAGCTCTTCTGCCTGTCCTATGCTTATTTCAAGTTCTATTGTACCTTCCTTACCATGTTCTCCATTTTTGGAGCATCTATGGTCCAACCATGAGTCTGTCAGTCGGGTTATCCTAGCTAATTGGAGTCGTACACTTTCTGTCATACAATATTTCAAAAGGGCTCAACTTAGCCGAAGTTTGGTATCCATTGTTATATGTAAATTCTACCAAGTGTAGGTAGTCTTCCCACTGGTTCAGTTTTGTTCTTAGATACATGTAGAGCATATCCTCTATGATTTGGTTTTTCCTTTCGGTCTATCCATCCATTTGTGGATGATAACTCGTACTGAAATTCAAATTTGTATTTAGCCCTGCAAACAATTCCTTCCAAAAAGAGGATGTGAATTTTACATCTCTATCTGAAATCACCATTTTAGGAATACCATGCAGTCTAAAAATTTCTTTCATGAATATTTCAACAATGTTTATAGTTTTACAAGTAGACTTAATAGGAATAAAGTGTCCATACTTACTGAGTTTATCGATTACAACCATGATAGAATCATTCTGTTTCTGAGTTTTGGGAAAACCTATTATAAAGTCCAGTGATATGGTCTCTCATTTCCATTCTGGTACTGGTAATGGCTGTAATAGGCTGGCTGGATGTTGGTGTTCGGCCTTAACTTGCTGAGAATCTTGGCACCTAGCCAAGTACTCTGCTGTTTTTCCCTTCATATTAGGCCAATAAAACAGTTTTCTAAGTGTTGTTATCATTTTTTGGTAACCTGGATGACCAGAATACGATTTCTTATGCACTTCATCCAAAACTGTTAATTTTAACTCTGTTGAATCTGGTATGTAAAGTCTATTTTTAAATCGTAATAATCCCTTCTTGTCGATACTTAGATATGGTTTATATAAGTCTATGGTACTGTTTTGTAATTATTCCATCATCTTAGTGTAATTTTCGTCGCTAATACCGACCGTCCTTACCTTTTGTTCCAGATTACTTTCTGCCCTGCTGATATTTACCTCAAACAACCCATGGACTCTTCTGCTTAAAGTGTCTGCTACTTTATTTTCTTTGCCCTTGATATGTCTGACTTCGAAGTCAAATTCGCTCAAGAAGGCTAACCATATAGCTTGTCGTGCATTGAGCTCTGGTTGACTAAACAGATATTTCACACTGCTATTATCCATCAATAGTAGAAATTTCCTTCCCATTATGTAGTGTCACCACATTTTTAATGCGTGTATTACCGCTGCCAATTCTAAGTTGTGAGTGACATAATTTCTCTCATGTTCCTTTAATTTTTGAGACTCATAACAAATAATGTGTCCTTCCCAAGTTAGGACTCCACCTAGTCCCTCTTTACTTGCATCAACACATACTGTGAAGTCTTTATCTAGGTCTTCTACATTCAAAATGGGCGTCGATGTCAATAATTCTTTCAGCTTGTTAAAACTGTCTTGACACTTTTGCGACCAGATAAACTTGGTCCCTTTCTTTTGTAATGATGTGATAGGGTAGGCTATCTTGGAAAATCCTTCTATAAACCTACGGTAATATCTGGTGATTCCCATGAATGAACAGATATCTGCTACATCCTTAGGTACTGGCCATTCCATAATGGCTTTTGTCTTCTCTGGGTCTATGACAATACCTTCTGCTGAAATTACATGTCCTAGATATTGGATTTCTTTTTGATAAAAGTCACACTTGTCAAATTTGGCACACAGTTTGTTTTTTCTCAACGTTTGCAGCACTATCATTAAGTGTTCATCATGTTCTTCCTCTGTTTTTGAATAGACCAGAATATCATCGATAAATATTACCACGAACTTGTCTAAGTATTGACTAAAAATATTGTTCATCAGGCACATAAACATGGTTGGCATGTTAGTGAGTCCAAAAGGTATGACTACGAATTCGTAGTGTCCATATCTTGTCCAAAAAGTTGTTTTATTTATGTCCTCATCTTTTATCCTAATTTGATGATAACCGGATCGTAAATCCAACTTTGAAAAGATCTTGGCCCCACCCACTTGATCGAACAGATCATTTATCCTTGGTAAGGGGTATTTGTTCTTAATAGTCATTTTGTTTAATTGTCTATAATCGATACATAGTCTTAGAGTACCGTCTTTCTTTTTCACAAAGAGGACTGGTGCTCCCCATGGCGAGACACTAGGTTTGATGTACTCTTTTTCGAACAATTCCTGTAATTGTATTTTTAATTTTGTCAGTTCTGGTAGACTCATTCGGTAGGGTGCTTTTGAGATAGGGGCTGATCCGGGTAGTAAGTCTATGGAAAAATCTATTTAGTACTTTTCTTTTAGTACCTATTGCTATTTGTACAAGCCATGATTTTGTGTGCTTCAGTTTCTTAAGTTTATTCGACTCTACTACATCGGGAGTAATATAACTTAACGTAGCTGCGGGGTCAATTAAAATAGAAATTCGAGTGTCATTGATTTTACCTTCGATTTCCACCACTGAGGATTGGTGGTCAGCTTGTCGACCATCTATGGTTTCATTTATCTGATGCAGACTTCTTCCCATGTCTCCCACTGTCGAGGCTTCCTGCAAATTGTGAACAACAGTTCTGTTGGTTGCAAATAAACATGGACAATTCCTCCTTATATGAGGCTCTCCACACTCCCAACACTTTAGTGGTTCATGGGAGTTGTCCCCAAACTTCTTCGTTCCCAAGTTTACCGGTTTACCACTACCTTGCGTATTCAGATGATTGGAGTGAAAATACTTCCTTAGGAGACTTTTTGCTGCATCATGATAAGGAGCTAGCTGGTATCCCTTCTTCCACTGGTTCATTTGATCTTTCTTCTTATCCTTCTGGGTCTTGGGAAACTCTACTTGTTGTTTATACTGGTCATATCACATTCGTTCTTTTTTAAATACCTCACTCAAGGATTTGGGGTTGTCAAACTCAATTCTGTCCCGGTAGGCCTGTGGTAAATAGCTTAAGAATCACTGGATTTTTACCTTATCCTCCCAGATGTACGGTACGAACCTTAGTAGTTCCAGAAATTTATTTATAAGGTCCTCCATTGTCATTTGTCCGAGTCGTAACTCGTAAAATTCTTTTGTCTTCCTTTCATAATAGCTTTTAGAAAGGTATTGTTTCTTGAAATACTTCTTAAAGTTGGACCATTCCAACTGTTTCTCCTTTAGGCCCTTGGCCAACTTCAGGTCCTTCCACCAAATGATGGCCTTCCCCTTTAAATTGTAGATGGCCATTCTGACCTTCATGTTGCTGGAATAGTTGTAGATCTCGAAGTATTTTTTGATGTCCAACAACCATGCCTCAACTTCTTCTCCTGTCTTGGATTCTCCATCAAAGGTAATTGGTTTAATCTTTTTAAACTCTCCTTCAAGGTGGTCTACTTGTTTTCTTTTTCTGTCTGGTATAGTTTTTTCCTCAGCTGAAGGTGCCCCTTCCGACGAACTGTCTCCTTTTTATGTTTTCGCACCAAAATGCTTGGAGACCCTTTTGTTGACCTCCTCATCATGGTTATCATCTTTTGGGGTTTTCTTGGTTACTATACTATGCAGCAGGACTTCATTTATCTCTTGTTGTTCCTGTTGTGCTTTCTTCAATTTTTCATTATCGGCCTTGAAAACCTGCAGTTCCACAATAACATTCCTCATTATTTCCAACACCTCTGTGGGTGAGTTTCCATCACTGTTCTGTCTTGGATCTCCAGGAGGTCCTTGCTGCGGATTCCCTTCCATCCTGATTTCTGCACCTTCTTGGGCTACCATAATCAACACAAAACAGAAAGGCTTTTTGTTTGTAACCATAAGATTTATTAGTTTTTCCATAAATCGGAATATATACTAAGCAATTAATGTGGCCCTGTTCAGGCCCAGTGTTGTAACTTTTTCTCTGATACCATATGTAATGTACCTCAAATTCACCATAAAAAAAAAATCTATGACCTAATCGAATTTCGTTTAAGATTAGAATTTAAGAGAAGGTAAGATTCATTTCTGTCCATAATGTCATTTCTACGCCAATCTAGTTTACTTTAAACAAAAAATCTTATGAGGGTACATTCTTTCCATAATTCTATCACTTCCCTTGACTCTCAAACTACTCCAACATACTTATGTATAAAGGCAATGTCTAAACTTGGGTCGAAGGAACCTTTGATGTTCAAAGAGATGAAGCTCAGAAGGGATAACACCTTCGAAGTATTCAGAGGGAGGGAGAGATCAAAATCGTCTCACAGAGGTCAAGTTCAGGTGGAGAACGCTAAGTCATTTTGGCCAGAGATCCTTGAGCGGAGTGAACGAATAGTGAGATCTCTTCGTGGGGAAGTATCGAAATCCTGTGGACTGTTGGATCTCATAGATCTGTGGGAAGGTTAAGACTAATCGTCTTTTGGCATTCAGAAGCTCAGGAGGAGTAGTGACTGTTGGATGAGAATCAACCGGAGCCATTGATCTCATGCTTCGAACTTCGCTAATTTGGAGGTCGGGGTTTGGAGCAGCAAGGGATTTTGGAGTCACTGCATCGCGAACTCCCGATTTTTGAAATCCCGAAAGAATCGGGACCATTGATCTCATGCGAAAAGGGCCAAAAACCCGCTAAGCCCCCTTTTGGCATTTCGGGTCCTGGGAGTTCGAAGGCCTAGAAATGTTGCATCTGGAGTTGCAAAATCCCAAATCCTGAAACCCCGAAATCCCAAAAATTCCAAACTCCCGAAATCCTGAAGTACTGGGCCACAGCCTTTTCTCATTTTGCAAATTCATCATTTCTTGTTTTATTTTGTTTATGCATCAGGGGTTTGTAAACCCCAAAATCCCAAAATCCCGACATGTTGGGTCCTTAGTCTCTTCACATTTCATGATTCAGAAAACAACGTGGTCTTTTGTCTTTTGTGTTCGGAGTTTGTAATCGCCGAAACCCGATTGACTTCAGCCTTTCACACCATTTTGTTCTCTAAGGTTTAAACCATTAAACAAAAGTCTAGGTTAATTTTTCGGTACAGGTCCTGATTAAGCATTTCCTAACTCTTGTGCTCACAGAGCATTGCAGTTGCCAAATTTAAAATGGGTCATTCAAAACAAAGACTTAGCATACTTTAAAGAAGATAAGATACAAAGTTGACACTTCAGCTTTTGGGACTTTCTTGCTACATATACACGGAGTTCCTTTTCTTTTCTAAACCTCGAAATCCCGAATCCGGAAACCCCAAAATCCCAAAAATCCTGAACTCCCGAAATCCCGAAGTACTGGGCCACATCCTCTTCTCATTTCACAAACTCAACATTTCTTGTTTTATTTTGTTGATGCGTAAGATGATCATAAACCCCGAAACCCCGGTCATCCTCAAAACTTGGTGCATGATTTTCTCACTGAAGTATAAATACCCTCTATAAAGTTCTCAGGTTCAATTCTATTTACAAAAGGTAAATTCTATATACTGGAGTTTTCAAAAATACTGGTAATTACCCTACAGCTGCCTCCATGGTAATAATCCTAGTTTAAGAAGGAACTAATCCAAAATTTAACCATATAATTTACTTCCGATTATCCTAAAAATTAAAAGACTGAAATTCGATATTCATCCGAGATTAACTCAAACGTAAAACATTGTTCCATATCCATTCTATCAGTTTTACCCTTTTATACTTCATACATTGAACAGATTTCGCCCAGGTTATTGTATCCATACCAAATTAAATAGATGCATTACCACTGTGCCTAGATAATTCAAAGATTTGGAACAAAATTTCAATTCAGGTTTAATGAATACACTGCATCATATATACGATCATTCAAACAGAAAATGGAATCATTTTAGTTCAGATTTAACACATACATTGCACCTTATATAAAGTCATTCAGACAGAGAAGGTGTAGAGCAACATATCTGAACCAGTTTTGCAGGAAGACAAAGGGAATATCCATGTTCCTCCCAACCGTAGAATAGGGCAGCCAAAAATCACTTTCCCGATTCCCCCATATCCTGACCATGAATCCATGAGGGAGAACTTGGAAACTCCTCCTCCACAATGTCCTTCAATTCCAGTATTTAACCTCTTGCCTCACACTTACTCAGGAGTGTTCATAACAACAAGGAAATTCCGTTTCAACAGACTCCTCTTTCCTCACACTCAATCCATAGTGTTGGTAACAACAAGAGAACTCAAAAATCTTTTCCCCAACATACTTCGCAGCGTCCTACCTCCTCACATATGTTATATATCCATTTTACCCAGGTCTTTTTCCCTCCCTTGGTGGGGAATTTTTGCAGCTTTCTAAATCCTTGATTTTCAGGGGCTGCGAATGGCCAAATCTCTGATTTTCCACTTGTAATAATCAGCCCAGAGGTAGTTCCAACTTGTTCCCCACTCATGGAGTCATGGTTAGCTGATTTTAACATGGTTGTTCCATTTGTACTCCTGCAATTAATATAAATATTCTGTTTTTATACAAGTTTCATAGTCAAATAGTTAGTTGAGTCACAATCAGAACTCTGCTCAACAGTCATAATAATTAATTACAAATATCAAATTCAGAATTCGGAATTGCCATAAATGGAAACAATTTTCCAAATTCAAATTTACTAAAATCGGAAATAAATTTCCAGCAAATTTAAATTTCAAAATATTTTATTTTTGGGGATATCACGGCTGGTTCTTTGTATCCATCTACAACTGATTGCCAAATTTCAAATCCATGTGCCTGTATATATGTTTTCATCCTTCTCCTCCAAAATGCATACTTATGTCCATCAAATTGTGGTATTCCATTTTTATACATGTTGTTTCTCTCCATGATCTACCTTTCAGTGGTTAAACTAATTTCTGAAGGAACCTGCTTTGATACCAATTGTTGGATTACTGAGAAGGGGTTGAATCAGTAATAGAGCATTTTAATCCTTTTTCACCATAAAATGCAAGTGTTATATCAATGTATCATTATCATCCAATAATTGTAGAGTAAAAAAACAATGAACACATGAGAAATCATACACATACATAGTACACCAATGTTTTTACGTGGAAACCCAAAGCAGGAGAAAACCACAGAATTATTTTTCTTATATGTCTTGAATAATTACATTGATTGGAAGCACCGACTTCCTTTGTTTTCCAGTTGCAACTGGAAGGAGGCTCCAACCCCCTATTTTCTTAGGCTACAACCTGAGGGAAGCTCAAACTCCCCAATTCTTTGGCTACATATAGAAGGAGGCCACAACCCCCTATGTTCTCCAACTATAACCAAAAGGTGGATACAACCACCTGTCTTTGCCCTGTCCAACTACCCTGCTGTAGAAGTAGAATGATGGAACCACTGTCACATTATCACTGTGAGATATACCACTGCAACAACCTATACCAATCAACCTGTAATCAACCTGTAATCAACTTGTACCATAAATAAGTGCATCAACCATGCATCAACCTGTACTAAACAACCTGTAATCATCCTATACCATAAACAAGTGCATCAACCATGCACCATCTTGTACCTCAACCTGTACCATCAACAAGTGCATCAACCATGCACCAAATATGTACCAATCATGCATCAAATACACATAAAATATGACTCATCAAGATGTATCAACATCATCAACTATACACCTCATGTATGTGCCAACTCATCAACTACTTGTCTCAACCATGTACCCAACATGTACCTCAACCAAAAGAACTCATCAATTTCATCATCCAAATCTAATTTGTAACTTTGTAATAGAACTAGTGTATATGATCACATACCTGCAAACCTTCCTTAACTTTAACAACAAGAGACTATCATTTTCATCGAACTTTACTTTAGTCTCACATGACTAATTTTGGATTAGTCAAAAACCCTAACTTGCAATAATCATAACTATGTACCTGTAATGAATAAATATATGAAAATGGTACACAATGTTCTTCAATGTATTTTATGCAATTCATCTAGATTTCACTACTTGGAACCTCTCAGAAAAGGGGTTATAGAAAAAATGACATACCTTGTTGAATTCTATCTTATTCTAGAGAGCGAACTTGTAGGGAATGCCCCGCACAGAATATTTGTTGTATGGATCTGAAAATTGTACACAGAATACTACAGACTCTACTATAACCAATAAATTTTTTCTTACTGAATTTGGATCTGTTATGAAGAAGTTATGACATTTTTACCTGAAACACATGTTTTAGACTAGTTTCAGGACTAGCCACAAACCCTATTTTCCATGGCGTGTAACTCCAAAAATACAACGAACCACAAGATGAAATTTGTATCACAACTACTTGGATATGTTTCCTCAATGGAATCCCAATTTCACGGTATGAATCATTCTAGAAAAAACATTATCATGAAAATGGGGAGATGACCTGTAAATAACATACCTTAGAAAGCATGATCAAAAGAATTTACCCTCCCTTAAATTCCGACCTTCTTTACTTCACCTTCCTTCTGAAATTTGGCTTAGATATCCTTTGGTTACCTCAGTCACTTGTAGATATTCAATATGCTCAAGTGTGATTAAAATGAGAGAGCCTTTCATCTTATTTATACTTTCATGTAGCTTCCTCAAGGGGTTCCCTTTTAACCATCTTAACCCACTTTCCTTATTTTATGGTTAACCCACTTCTAATTTCTCCATTAAATTTATTATTTAAATCATTTATTTTGTATTCACTTTGAATTATTGTACACTCATCACTTCACTTTATTATTTACCTTCTAAAATCTCTTAAACCACTTTGACTACTTTAACCTTTTGGGGCTTCTAGATGACTCATGAGGGTTCTCCAACTTCACATGGCCATAACTCTCTAAACGTGAGGATTTATGTGAAGTTCCAAAAACCAATGGAAATGGAATGACATTTAATATCCATCTAGAATAGTCTTTCCTACAAATATATCAAAACGCATACCATTATCCATCAAACAAACTTGGGTGCATTACCCAAACCTGGGTTCTCCAACTTATCATGGCCATAACTCTCTAACCGTGAGGAGTTATGTGACATTCCACATACCACTAGAAATGGAATGACATGTAATATCCATATATAATAGTATTTCCTTGAAATATATTAAATCTTGTACCATTATACATGAAACAACCTTGGGTCCATTACCCAAACCTTTGTGCTACTGTAATTCGCTACCAAACTTTCTCCAAGGGTTGAATCAATCACTAAGGGTTGACATAAATATAAAATATCACTGTCCAATGGTTGAAATTAATGACAACCAACAATCCATACCAAATTTCCATCAACCTATGCCAATTGTATGACAAATTCCTCCGCAAGGGACTTTTTATTATCAATCCTTAAACCCCATGATTCAAATGCAAAAGTTCCTTTAGCCATCAAATATGGGGGGACTATTAGGTTATTCTCAGTACATAAGAGGTCCATCTGGTCAGTCACAGTATATTGGTGGATAATCATGACAACTACCTTACATGGGTGGATAACCTAGGAAAACACCATATATGGGGGGACCTTCTAGTTTTTCCATCTCGTCGCAACTTGGATATGGTCCTACTGGTGTTCCCATGTCATATGGTTACCACTAGAATCCACATGCTAACCATTCTTAGCTACGTTAGACCTGTCATATCTGTCGCATTTAACAAATGATCCCATTCAACATGCCCCATTTTGGCATGTTATCCCTACCAAATTATCTTCCAACATACCAAAATTCAACGGAAAATATGGGGAAGATCCTAACAATCATGTTATGAATTTTCATTTATGGTGTTCTTCCAACTCCAATTCTATTCATCTAAGAATTTTTCAAAGAACACTTACAGGTTCAACAACGAAATGGTATATTGAGTTGTCGTGTAACTCCTTTGTCAACTTTAATTCTCTTACCATGGATTTTATGACACATTTTCGTTTTCCTATATCGTATGAGACCGGTACAAAGATTTTGGCATCACTCCAGCAATCCTCTTCCACCCACATATCTGATCATATTTATGAGTGAAGACAACGGAGATGGTTGATTAAAGCTTCAATTCCAGACCAACTCCTCATGGTTTTGTTTACAAAGTCACTCTTGCTTCCCATTGATTGTTATGTTGATATGATAAATTTTGTTACTAAGGATTAGGCTATCAATTGTGTGCAATATTTGGACTTGGTATATTCCCATTCCAACACACTTTACAATTTGATCGCTAATGCTCCTCATTCATCGAATGATCCATCAAGACCTACTCCACAACCAAGTTTCATTTCAACACCAAAACTACTTCCTCTCCTGCTCAAACCTATGAGGTGAATGTGTTCCAACCCACTTCATCTCAACAACCAGGAGGTAAGAAGAAATAAAAGGGTAAATCCAAGAAATATTCTAACGAGAAGGATAATACAAACACTGCTGATACTCAACCGAATAGGAAGGCTTATTTTCCTTGCATGATCTACTATGAGGAAGACCACTACACAAAAGACTTCCCTCATAATGAGGCATTCACTAAATTTATGAAGGGTTCCTCCCAACTAGTTCAGCAGTAACATCTGGTTGCACAAAATCTTACCCCTCCATAAGGAGGCAACGCAAGTCATTCCCACCATGGGGATGCTTCATCGAGCACCTCTGAGGTCTATATATTTAAGGAGGTTAATGTAACAACTTGAGTAAATACTATCAATCATCCCTTCATGTCCACACCTCCTCCATCTTCCAAACCTCTTTAGATTGATAAGCCAATTTATGACGTAGTCTTTCACCCTCCCAAGAGCATAATTCGAAAGGTGACATTTAATCCAAATGCTCATGTTGCCCAAAACTTCAACATTGTTGAATATTTGGCACAAGCACCTTGTGTTATGTCGGCCCTCGAATTTCTAGAGAATTTCCAAGTCAACATAGAACCTTGTTATCAGTTGTTGGAGCTATAGATCTAGAGGATTCGAACCTGTTTACATTTAATCTAGATTATTTTAAGGAGAGACTCTCCCACCACTTAGCATTACAAATTCAAATTTAGGTTGGTAGAAAGAACATCCATCAAATTGTTTTGGATGAGAGAGCCTCTGTCTATTTCAAGTATTTTCCTTGTTGGAGAGCCCTTGGTTCTCCTAAACTTACCCCATCTCACACCACCCCTAAAGTGTTTGATGGACATGGTTTCCAACCTTATGGAATCTTGTAATCTTTCATTGTGACTTTGAAGGGTAAAACAATTTCAGTCAATATCGAAATGGTTGACACACCCCTAGATTACAATTTTTTACTTGGTCATAGTTGGTTCTATGCAATGACTGTCTTTGCATCTTTGTTGTTTTGATCTTTGTTGTTTTGTATCTTACGATTTTTCCCATAAAAAAAATATTATCATTGTTGACCAACATGACTATATAACTCCATATCTCCACAATGTTGCAACAAATAATGTCCATATTCTAGGACAAAATAGTTTTGAGAGTGTAGGAGTAGGTCTCCTTAAGGATTCCTCACTCATGGGGGTTTTTCCTTTTCCTTCTCGTCCCATCCCATAGTTTTCCATGTTAAATATGATTTTGACTCAGGTGTAAAAATACATGGAATCATTTGATCCTTTGGTACTATCTGGTCGTCACGAGAATATTTCTTTTCCTGTGTCAATCTCGTTAAAAAATGAGACATGCATTTACGAGCATAGTTCATTCTCTCTGTCAAGCTCGTTAAAAAATGAAACAAACCCACCTCCATTAGAATCAAGTCTCACTCTGGATTGAATACTTGAAACATATTTTCCTCCACCTAGTGAAAATAGTCCCATTAGTATCTAGATGCTTAAATGAGGAAAGAAGAAGAGTCGCTGGAAGAAATGACACTTGGGGGGAAGGTCTCTAGACTCTGGACATCATGTTGGAGCAAAGATACCAGCTTCTATGATGCAATCTAGGGGGAAAATACCTCTAGAGAGACACATTGTTAGGAGTGATCCTCACTTGGGGGTCGTTCCCATCCTAACATAGTAGTATTTTCTAGAATGAGCTTAGTCTTTGTTCTTTCTCATTCTCGTTAATACACGAGAATAGGTTACCGAGTATAATTTTATCTCTTTTTCGGACTTGTAAATCTATACAAAAAAGGAACTCTTTGGAGTCTCCTTTAAGCTCTTTTCAGAATCCCTAAACATGAAAAGATTTTCAAGTGAGCTTGTTTCCTTTCACACTCGTTAAAAGGTTTGAAAGGGCGTCTTTCGAGTGGTATTTTATCTCTTTTTGGGCCTCATGAGACTAATTACAAAAAATGAATACGCTAATAAAGAATGATTAGAAGAGTTCTTCCCTGTATTGTTTTACACTTTTTTCAGGCTTGGGAGACTAAATTTACAAAAAATTCATCCATAGAGTCATCTTTAAGTTCTTTTCAGACTCTCTAAATGCGAAAAACCACCAAATTTACCTTATTTGGGCTCATTAAATTATGCATTGAAGGACCTATGTGAGTCCAATTTCCAGGACCCATACAGGACCAAACCCTTACTTCTTCAAGTTCGTTAAACATGTGAAGAGGAACTTACCGAAGGTGAGCTATACCGATCATCTGTTATCGTCCTCAAGCTCATTTAAAAAGAAATAGGTACTCATCTATCTAAATTGGGGAAAAATGAAGGAAGTGGGTCAAGTTTTTTGGAATCCTTTATGGCCTCTATTGTCTCCCTTGAACATGGCACCTATTTTCATATCGTCTTACAGTTGGGTAATTTGCTTGTCTCTAAGTCATACCAATTCCATGTGTTTCTATACTTTTTGTTCCAGTCAAAGAGTCCTCTTATTATTGCCACATTGTGTTCTTGTTACTCATCGATTCAATGTCGCAAATTCAGTTGTTATGCCTCACCATGTTCAAGGTAAGTTTCACTTCAAACCATCAATCTTCAGTATTACCATTTTCCATTTATTATGTCAGTCTATACTCATTCGATTTGCTATCTCTCATCACTTTTCTATGTCAGTTTCATGTCGATGATGAGGGATACATCAAGGCCCTCCTTCGATGAGTCTTTTCTTGTTGACTTCAACAAATTATCCAAGAATTAGGCTTAGAAACTAGTTAGTACCTTGGAGCATGCATGCCTCAATGGCACGCCTCATTTCCTTTTACATAGGTTTACATCATTGACCTCTGATTGAATGATTCCATGAGTGTTTGACCTCAACTCATTTATTCACAATCATTGGAATGTACTAGGGTAACTTGGGAGTCATTTTCATCATTGGTGATTTCCCTCGCACTTGTTAATGGTTTACCTCAATGACCAGTAATCAAGTGGTTTCTACCTTGTTCGACATCAAATCATCTATTCACATGGCTAGATTCATACCATACCAGGATCAAGATGAAGACCCTAGGTTGGGTGCTCACTCTATTATATTCTTTACCCAGGCTATGATGGATATCATTTGAGCATGTAAAATATTTTGGTACAATCACCATGCTGGAAATCTTACCAATACATATATTTTCACATAGATACACATTATATTGATCCATGGTTATGTTTTGTCATCCCGTAGCTCCACTGTGTATTTTTTGTGGCTGCGATTAGTTCATGTCATGGAGGTATGAATACACATTATATCTTCGATGGCCATATCGTTAGTCATTATTTTCATGGATCCACAGTGTATTTATCGATGGCCATGCTTTGGGTCATCTCATATTCCAAGCATAGGTATGCTTGCCTCGGAAATGGAACATATTTTTATATTGATTGATGATCGTTTGAAAAAATTTCTAGCTTCTCCTACTCCAACACCCTTGCATTGAATAATTTTTAAATTGTTTTAGCCATCAATTTCTCTTCTGAACTCACACTTTAGGGTGCATCAATTACCCATCAAAATGTCACACTTGAGTTTCACACCCTAAGTGTCTCAAGTGTCGCAAAGTGACTTATACACCATGTTAAGTGTCACATGAATTGTCGCAAGTGGTGTATGCACCTTACCAAGTCTTGAATCCTCTTTTCTAAGTGTCGAAACCCCTTGACACCATGAAAGACATTTTCCATGACCCCTAAGTCATATTGGAGGAAGAAACTCATCATTTCAAGGCCAAAAAAACACCTTTTTCTTTGAAAATCGACCATTTTTTGGGCATGTATGAAGGGTGGCACCCCCCTGGCCATGTTGAGGGAGTCCCACTTCATGGAATGGCACCCCACTTTACATGTTAGAGAAGCACCACCTTATAGGATGGAACCCTCTATTCAACTCTAGGGGAGCGCCAATCTTGTTAGAAGAAATGAAGATACTTATATTCAATCACCACATCCACATAAATATATTTATCCATAAGCCTCGTGATGGAGCTTGGATTTCATTGGCGAAGTCGGAACTTCAATTATCAAATGAGAAATGGATCTAGAACATACTTTTTAAATATTGAAGATCTGACTTCACCAATGTAATACAAGCTCCATCACGAGGCTTATGGAGAAATATTTGCAAATAAACACAAGCCAACGAAGACAAGAATAACAGAGTCTATTTGATATGAAACTATGTACGTGATAAAGGAATCATACAATATGAGAAAATAACATTCGTATATGAAAGAAAAGTATATATGTATTAAATAATGTGGAAGAAAGATACAACCAGATGCCTTGATGTTGTTAGGTTCCTTCCAACAGTTCCTTGCTACCCACACACTTATTTCTCCAATAGATTCTGAGACTATGTATCTGATAGCTACTCACAATCTATCTTGAAAAAGAAAATCTCAAAGCCACTCTAACCAAGATAACAATCTCAAGCCAAAACAACTAACTTTCTCCATGAGAGCTCCTCTCCTTTTATAAGCTGAAGAGGATTACGTGAGGAGGTTAGGATGATCCCACTAAATCATGAAAGCGAGTAAGATCCAAACCATTCGGAGGCCTCCTCACCATAGAAGATTCTCCTTTTAGAAGCATTGATAAGATGCTTGTTTTTCCCACGTACAGGAATTTCCGCACCCTAGCTATAGAGCAACCTGCGGAAACTCCACAACCTAGCTATAGAGAAAGGTGTGGAAATCAGGAATTTTCGCACCCTGTGTATAGTGAAACATGTGGAAATCCTCCTTAATAGGGTTTTTACAAAGGAAAACACAACTTCTTCTCTCAGGGAAATTTATTCTCCCTTCTTTCTTCAGGAATTGAGGCCATTGACCCCTCTAAAGGCAACATATAGGTTTACATCATTAATGGTCATAAGGGTGAAAAAAATAATGTGTAATAGAGAGACCCCCAAACTATGAAGTTAGAACAGAGTGACAGCTGAAATACTTTGTTGAGTGTGGGTAGGGAACAAGGAACACATCGGTCATAAACCTGCCAACAAACAAGGAAATAGGGTACAATAATAAATCACCGTTCAGGTAGGCATTCCCATACTCAGAATACAAATGACTCAAAGCGTAAATGACGACATGAAAATATCCATGTCAAGTAAGACAGGTCATGGCCACCAAACATACACTATGGATCCATGCCAATATAACTCAAATATGTTAATAGCCACCAAAAATACACTGTGGATCTATGTGTTAAAGACTCAAATTTGAACGTGCCACGAGACATACAATGTGGATCTATGCAACAATACAAACTGAATATACTCCAAGGCAACTTGAATCTATCAGAAAAGATCCAGGGTCTTCATCTCCACCACTCTATAGTACAAATATAACCATGCGAATACATGTGTTGAATTCAAACATGGTAGAAACCACTTGATTACCGGTCATTATTGTATATCGTTAACAAGTGCAAGGGAAATTACCATTAATGTCAATGACTCCCAAGGTACACTAGTACAATCCAAGGAATGTGAATTAATGAGCTGAAGTCGAACACTCGTCGAAATCTCTCGATCAAGGGTCAATAAGAAAAAACCACTGTTGAAAATGAGGAAACCTTCCATTGAGGCATGCAAGTTCCAAGGTACCAATTAGTTTCTAAGTCAAATTCTTGGATAATGAGTTGAAGTCGACAAGAAAAGACTTGTCACAGGAGGGCCTTAATGTATACCCCATCAATGACATGAAATGGGTAACAAGATTTGAGGTAGATCAGAGTAACAAGTGATTCAGGACCGACTTAGGGATGGCCGACATAATAGAAGCCTTAAAGACTGCAAAAATGGCCAACGCAATAGAATTATTTATGGGTTGAACTTCTCTTTGAACATATTGATGACATGACAATTGTCTTGGAAACACTGACTCAACAATAGGGATCATAGAAAAATTTGTAATCTTATAAAGGAGTATGATCAAGAGACAAGCAAACTCTCCAACCTAGACACAAAGTGAGTGAAAGGGTGTCATTTTCAAAGGCGAATCTTCCATAGAATATAGGTTTAGATACATTTCTTTCCCAATTCCCCCCCCACCATTTCTAGCAAGTTCCTCTTTACTTTTATGCAAGCTTGAGGAGGATAACATATGCTTGTAATGTAAGCTCATCCTTCGGATGAGTCCCTCAGAGTATGTTTAACGAACCCTAGGAAGGAGTGGTTTGATCCCATATGGGCATTTCGATGTTTGTTTAACAAGTCCAAAGAAAGAAAACTCAAGGGTTTTTCATGTTTAGAGAGTCTAAAATACACTTAAAGAGGACTCCACAAGTTCCTTTTTCGTAAGTTAATTTGATGAGACCAAAAAAGTGATAACCTACCTCCCATCAAATTTTTTCTTCAAATACTTTTACGAGCATGAAAAGAACAAGATCGCTCGAAAATCTTTTCATGTTTAGAGAGTCTGAAAAAAGCTTAAAGGGAACTCTAGGGGGTTCCTTTTTCGTATAACCTTTACGAGTCCGAAAAATTGATAAAAGTATACTCGGTTACATTCTCAGGTATTTATGAGCATGAGAAAGAAAAAAGACTAAGATCATGATTGTTTTCATTTTTACGCAAGCTTTAAGACAAAACAAAACTATGCTTGGGATAGATTTTATTTTTACACAAGCTTAAAACTAGCCAAAACTATGCTTGGACATGGTTTCATTTTTACACAAGCTTGAACTAGAGGAAACTATGCTTGAGGTAGGTGGTTTCATTTTTAAACAAGCTTGAACCATAAAAAACTATGCTTGCGACTTCCCAACACATAACACATGGATGGTTGATACTTAGTCCCCACCTTAAGAATCTAGCGGCAAGACAATGTGTGGTAAGAAAGGAACTGTTGGAAGGAACCTGACACATTGGAGCAAGAAGTGTGTGGGAAGCAAGGAAATGTTGGAAGGAACCTGACAACATCAAGGCATCTGGTTGTATCTTTCTTCCACATTCTTTGATACAAATATAATTTTCTTTCCTATACAAATGTTATTTGCTCATATTGTATGATTCCTTGATCACGTACATAGTTTCATATCAAATAGACTATGTTGTTCTTGTCTTTGTTGGCTTGTGTTTATTTGTAGATATTTCTCCATAAGCCTCATGGTGAAGCTTGGATTGCATTGGCAAAGTCATATCTTCAATATTTAAAAGGTATGTTCTAGATCCATTTCTCATTTGATAATTGAAATCTAAGGAAAGAGTAGTGTATTGTCTTGTTTTGTTCTAGTTTCGTAGTGAAGCTAGGGGGATTGATTTGTGTCCACGCTTAAAAATTAGCCTGATAAAAGTTGTTTGTGATAATTATTTATGAAGAATGGTGGCTTGGTCCCCTTCTTCCTCCCCTCCATATTTCCTTTATTTTAATATTCCCAATACTTTTGATAAGTAGGTCTTCCTCTATGTTGATCATAGAGACATTTATCTCTCCTTATGGTTTCGTCCAGTGTCTTGGGATCATCATAGTGTATCTTATCATTGATAAATGATCGCAATACACTTAGGCACCTTTGAATCTTGACGGTCTCATCCTTGATGAAAGTGACATATTTCGGTATCTCTAATAAACTTCTCTCATACTCATCTATGGTCATACTTGTTACACATCAAAATGTCACACTTGTGTTTCGCACCCTAAGTGTCGCAAGTGTTGCAAAGTGATGTATGCACTGTTTTAAGTGTCATATTCACCTTACCAAGTGTCACATTCGATTTTATAAGTGGTTCAACCCCTTGACACCATGAAATACATTTTCCATGAACCCTAAGTCATATTAGAGGAAGAAACCCATCATTTCAAGGCAAAAAACACACCTTTTTCTTGGAAAATTGACCATTTTTGGAAAATTTATGAAGGGTGGAAATACCCTGGCCATGTTGGGGGAGTGTGAATTCATGGAATGGAACCCCCTTTCCATGTTATGGGAGTTCCTTTTTATACGATGGTGCCCTATGTTCAACTCTGGGGGAGCGTCAATCTTGTTAGAGAAAATCAAGGGATCTTCCACCTTTTCCTAAGGGCCATCTCTCTTTGGATGAGGTTTGTTGTGGTCGAATATTACCCTATGGGCTCTATATTATGATCTAATACAAACTTAAGGAGCCATATCTTTGACCGTATCCTTCATTTTCTCATGGTGGTTGTGCCTCTCAAGCCTATATATTGAAGGTATTTCCAAGGTGAAGGGAGGAACATTAGAGCTATCAAACCTTTGATTCTAGAGGAAGCATTAGCATTTTGATGTCAATATTCATGTAAGGTATGGATGAGGAAATCTTGGAGAAGTGACTGCATCGTCAATCATGTTTCATAAGTTCCTTCTTTGACTTTCCAATTAATACCAACTTGGCCTATTCCCTTCAAGTTCATGTTTTCTACATTTTCTTTCCTATTGTCATTTCAGTCTTCATAGATAAATATGATTTATATAATCATATAGAGTAGGAGGAATATTTACTTTGCTAGTATTTGTATGATTTTAGTTGTGTTGAGGAGCTTGGAGATCAATCCCAAGGATTGGAGTAGCGAGGATGAACATCAAAATCAAAGTCACCACATTCTTCTTCTCTCTTGCTTGATTGATTGAGTTAGATATATAGGGAAAGTAGTAATCACTTGTTCACTTCTATCTTTGGACAAAATATAGGAGTCTTGGTCCAAAGGGGAGCTTATCCTGTCTGCAGGGTAATATTTCTCACAACAGAAAAAATGGCAACTCCACTGGGGAAGGACTTTGACTAGTTTTTCCTTTTTTTCGTCTTAGATCCTTTGCTTGTGATTATATATTGATTGTTTGATTCTTATTTATGATATATTTCCCTTCCATATTCCTCATTTAATATCTTATAGATCTGACGCAGACCCCCAACCCTCAGATCGGATTTTGCACAGGATCTTTAAATTTTGGCCCCTTAGAGTCTGACTGGCTCTTCAATTTCCTCTTCAGAAAATTTATTCACGTACCCAACTACGTTTATTTCATAGGTCCTTTTGAGCTATGATCATGTGATATTTGCACTGGCATAAACTCCACGATCAACACCCAACTGACATTGGGACTTTCCCCTTTTCCTTTTCAGATACCGGGTTTCATGATTTCGTGAATCCTGATGTCGAGCGCCTTACCTCTTTAATCCCTGAACCCCAAAACACCGAAATGATGAAACACACCTTCAAAAATATTTTGCGTTTCACAAATTCAGGATTTCTAATGTGAAGTGTCCCAAATCCTTGTCAACGGGCATGCCGAAACCCCGATTCCTGAAATGCTGAAATGCCACTTCAAGGATTTTTCGGGTTTTGCAACTCTGGGTTTTTCAATACAAAGGCCCCGGGCTCCTTGTCATCAGGACTTCTGGTATGCCGAACCTCGAAATACCCAAATGCTGCTATCTCACTTCCAAGGAGATCAACAACTATGGATATCTCCTTTCTTTGACGGCTGGTGCGATTTCGCGTACCGGGAGTTTGTGATGCTTGATCTCGAACTCTTTACCTCCTATACCTTTCGAACCCCGAATTGCCGAAATGCCGAAATGGGTTCCTTTCCTAGGATTTCACGAACCGGGAGTTCAAAACTCTCAATTCCAAATCACTATCTCCTCGAGATCCCAGATCTCGAAATGCTGAAATGCCAAAACGCTCCTCCAAAGGTACTTCGTGTTTCACGATTTTGGAGCTTCTTATGTGGAGTGTTCTATTCCTTGTCAACAGGAATACCGAAATGTCGATTCCTAAAACGGTCCATGTTAAATATTGCCTTTCGAAGGTGGATCTGTCCAACGCTTAACTTCCCCACAACTTTCTTGGATCCTACGGTCCTCACTATTTCGAGAGTTCTCCTCGAAGAATTATGACTGTTCAGTTCCTCCTCAAGAACCTCTGGCTCAAAATCGACTCTGCGATCCTTCTCTGGGGTGTGACTTCTTCATAACGACTTGCGCTTCCTGTTTTTCTCTTGAATGATTCAAGGCCCTAACCCTTCTGAACTTTTCTTCACAAACTCAGGTATTCAAGGAGACTCCTTCATGCACTCCTTGTGGCAATCCTTCAAATACTTCAGCGTACTTGAACTCACAACTCTGTGCACTTTCTCTGCAACTGCAGTCCTTCAGCCTCTCAACCTTAGTTGATAAGTTCTAAGGTCTCGACCAACCTGTGCACACTTTACATGGCTTATGTGCTTGTCTTGCACTTCTACTAAAATGAGAACAATAGTATCCCTCCTGAGCTTTCAGAGATAAACTCTAAACCTTCATTAACGCACTCCTTGCAGATGTTTCACTGCACTTCTTGCAGGAAATCTCACTCAGGAAGAGAAACAATTGAAACTCATTCTCTTTCTCTCTTAGAATTTAAACATTCAACATGAAAACATACATTCACACACAACATAATAACATATGCATGACAGAGAGAGTAAGAAATTGTAAGCAAACCATTCAGCATGTATACACAGAAAACATCATAACACCATAAGTCTGAATCAAGGCTTCATATATTAATTCAAGCTTCTGTACATGGGTTCTCCTCTACAACTCTTCTACTACAGCTCTTCTCTTCTCTATGTTAATGTGCTTAATTTATCTAATTCTGATTTATACAATGATACAAAGATGAGGGTGTCTATAGTCGTTTTCCCTCCTGTTCCTAAAACTCTCTAATCTAGAATTTAAATCTACCTACTTTCATTAATTAGGCATAAATGCCTTTTTCATTGACAAATGAGAGAAAATTTATGAAGATCTGCTTACAATCATTTATTCATAAATGCACATATGCCTTCCTTAACTATTTCATTAATATTCCTTCCTTAGTTTTTCAAAATATTTCAAAACATTTTCACCATGTGCAAAAATGTGTTGTGCTCATCCCAACTATCTTCCGCCTCTGTGCTTGCTTGCTGCTGGCGATGCTCCTGCATCATACTCCCTCGCTTGAAAATTTTCATGGACTCTTGTTCATGAGTTCTTGTACGGTCTGTCCATGCTTCTGAATCTCTGCTTCATTCTCCCAACTGGCATCTTCAACTGGATGTCCCTTCCATTTGACCAAGTATTCAAAATACTCTTTTCTCCTGGTCCTCTTGTTCATTCTCTTGTCAAGTATACTTTCCATTTGTGGCTTTTTAGCTATAGGCATTTGTTTAGTCCACTGAACCTCTGTCTATTCACTGTCTGCTCCTGCATCTTTACCTCTGTAAGGGTACAAATATAAGATGTTGAATATCAATGAAATTACGATCCCATCGGGTAATTCGATCTCATATGCATTTGCCCCAAATTTCTTTACAATCTTGCATGGTCCAATCTTCTTCATTTTCAGTTTGTTATATGTTCCCCTTGGGAACCTTTCTTTCCTCATATGTGTAAGAATCAGATCACCAACTTTAAACTGAAGTTCTCTCCTATGTTGATCTGCTCTGCGTTTATACTCTTGACTCGAATTTTGCAAACATTCCCTCACTTGGCTATGAAGTTCCTTCATTGCTTCTACAAAATCCTTTGCACTAGCACTTCTAGTTTCATTTTGTTATGAATCCTTCAATTCAGAAACTCCCCTTGGATGCATTCCATACACAATTTGGAATGGACTCTTCCCTATGCTTCTATTGAGTGAATCATTGTAAGCAAATTCCGCCTGTGGCAGAATGTGATCCCACTGACTGTGGTGTTCAGTCACTAGGCTTCTCAGTAAATCTCTCAATCTTTTGTTTACAACTTCTATCTGCCCATCCATATGAGGATGATAAGCTGATCTAAATGACAAATTTGTCCCCATATTCTTCCATAAAGTCCTCCAGAAATGTCCCATGAACTTGGTGTCTCGATCTGAAACTATACTTCTTGGTAAGTCGTGAAGTCTAACAGATTCCTTGAAAAACAAGTTCGCAATATGTGTTGCGTCGCTGGTTTTCTAGCATGGTATAAAATGTGCCATCTTTGAAAATATGTTTACCACCACAAAGATTGAATCAAATCCTCTTTGCATTCTTGGAAGCCCCAATATAAAATCCATGCTCACTGCATCCCACGGCCTCTCAGGTATGGGTAATGGCTGGTATAACCCTATGTTCTGCATTTTTCCCTTTGTGTGCTGACAAATTCTACATCTGTCCACAAATATTTTGACATATATCCTCATCCCTGGCCAAAAATATGAGCCATTTAATTTCGAGAACGTTTTGCCATGACTGAAATGTCCGGCCAATCCTCCACTATGTTTTTCTTTCAACAGATTATCCCTCATGGAGCATTTTGGAATACATAACTGATTTGCCCTGAATAATAATCCATCCTGGATCATATATTCAGTCCACTGGCCTCTGTCCCTGAGAATTGGATTCTTAGATGCCTCATACACCTCTTTAAAATCCGGATTGTCTCTGTACATTTCTTTGAGATTATCAAAACCCAAAGTTTTGACTCTAAATTCCTTCATAAGCAAACATTTCCTGCTCAAAGCATCAACAACTTTGTTAGCAGTTCCAGAAATATGTTTAATTACAAAAGTAAAATTCTACATGTATTCAACCCATTTAACATGTCTTTGGTTCAACTTCTCCTGTTGAGTCACTAATTGTAAGGCATGATTATCACTGTACAAAACAAACTCTTTAGGAACCATATAATGTCTCCATTTCTTCAACGCTTGTATGACAACATAAAATTCCTTGTCATATGTGGAGTACTTAACCTTTGCTTCATTCAGTTTCACACTGAAGTATGTGATTAGCCTGTCATCTTGGCTCAAGACCGCTCCAATTGCAAATCCACTAGTGTCACACTTGACCTGAAATGTTTTACTGAAATCTGGCAACACCAAAATTGGTTGTTCAGTAATTTTTTTCTTCAGCAAGTTGAAACTTTTTTCTGCTTCCTCTGTCCAATGAAAAGATTTGTGTCTTTTCTTCACCGTGTCCATCATTGGTGCGCTAATCACAATAAAAATTTTGACGAATTTTCTATAGAAACTAGCTAATCCATGGAAGCTTCGAACCTCAAATACACTTTTTGGCGATGGCCAATTCTTAATCACTTCTACCTTATCCGGATCCATTTTCAGCTCATTTGCAGAGATAAAAAAACCCAAATAAATGAGTTATGTCCTCATAAATGTCGATTTCTTCATATTTATCAGCAATTTCTCTTGCTGCAATCTCCTCATCACTGTAGCTAAATTCTTCAAGTTTTCTGCTTCTGTTTTGTTGAAAATCAATATATCATCAAGAAATACAATGACGAATCTTCCTATGAAATCCTTCAGGACTTCATTCATCAATATCATGAAAGTATTGGGTGCATTTGTTAAGCCAAATGGAATAACAAGCGATTCATATAGCCCCTCATTCGTCTTGAATGTTGTCTTCCATTCATCACCTTCTCTCATACGAATTTGATGATATCCACTTTTCAAATCAATCTTTGAAAAAAAATTTGCTCCACTCAAGCAATCCATCAAATCATCCATCCTTGGCAAAGGAAATCTATATCTGATGGTAATCTTGTTGATTGCCCTCGAGTCTGTGCACATCCTCCAGCCTCCATCTTTCTTTGGGCTGAGCACTGTTGGAACAACGCATGGACTCAAGCTTTCTTGAATCAACCCTTTGTCCATTAAGTCCTGGAATTGTCTCTTGACCTCTTCATTCTCCTATGGCATCAATATGTACGCTTCTTTGTTTGGTAAACTAGCTCCAGGTATAAGATCATTGTGATGACTTATACTTCTGATAGGTGGCAACGAACAAGGTAGTTTGTCCACTACTATATCAACAAACTCTTCCAGTAACTTATGGATTTCCTCTGGTAAATCATCCACTTTTGTACTGGTTAAAACAATTCTAGGCTTTCTAACCACAATGAATTGTGTATCTTCCTTCTTATTAACCTCCTTAAGAAGTTCCTTCCCACTCATGAGAAGTACAGTGTTGCTCACATCTGGTTTCACTTCTTTATCCTTAATCGACAGTAACAAGTGAGTTCTCCCATTCTTCTCCAGGGTGTATGTGTTCTTTCTCCCATCATGAATCACATCTCTGTCATATTTCCACAGTCTACCCAGCAATAGATGACAAACATCCATGGGAATGACATCACATAGTATTTCATCCTTATATCCTCCTATTTTAAATTCAACTAAACATTGTTTAGTGTCATTTACCTGATGTCCTTTTGTAACCATGAAACTATATATGGGCTTGAATGTTCAATAGTCTCCAGCTCCAGCTTTTCTACCATCTCCGTAGAAACGAAATTGTTTGTGCTACCACTATCCACGATGACTTTGCATACCATGTCTTTGGTCTTGCAAGCAATCCAAAAAAGTATGTTCCTTTGGGTTGGGTTCTCTGCCTCCTTCTCTAGTGTTAAGAGAATTTTTCTCATCATAAGTGATCTTCTGCCCTCAGCATCTTCTGCCTCAACATTTCATCCTTGTGCTTTGGCAATGTGAGTTTCACCTCCTTATTTCTTTTTATCTAGACATTCATAGGATTTGTGTCCATTTTTCCCACAGGTAAAGCATTTTAATTCTCTACCTCTGCCTCTTCCTCTTCCTCTTGTTCAAGGAAAAGTATTTCTATCAGCATATTGTCCTCTCTGTGATCTTCCACCTCTCTTAGTTTGATTTTGAGGTTTCTTCCACTCTTCTTTAGGTTTCTGATTTCTGTCCTGGGCAATTGTTTTGCCTCTGGCTTGACTTCTGCCTCAGCCTCTTTGACCTTGCTTTCGGCTCATCTTCTCTTCATCTTTCAAAGCCATCTGATAAGCATCCTCCACATTCCAAAGGCTCATCATGCTCATCTCATCCTGAATGTCATATCGCAGACCATTCATGTACCTGGCAACTTTTTCATCATCACTTTCCCGATGACCTACCCTGATGTTTATCTTGTAGATTTCTTCAGTGTATTCTTTCACTGTCATCAACTTCTATCTCAAGTTCTGCATCCTCTGAAACAGAGTGATTTGATAATCCTTGGGTATGAATTTTTCCTTCATCTTCGCAACCATTCTATCCCAACTCTTGATTTTCTGCTTTCCTTTGCAGCGTCTGTCAGCCTGCAATTCATCCCACCATAATGTTGCATGTCCTTTAAGTCTTGTGATAGCATGTTTAAGATTTTTGTCTTCCTCGACATCCTCATAGTAAAAATATTTATCTAGAGCTCTAATCCACTCTAGAAGCTCTTCAACATCCAGGTTCCCCTCATATATGGGAATCTCCATTTTTTCCTTGGCACCTATCCTTGCAACAACCCTGAATAGGCGTTCATCTGCTGCATCTTTGGCTGCAACTTCTTCTCCCTCATTTCTAGCTTCATTTTCACTTTCAGACTCCCTGATATCCCCATCGTTGACTGTGTGCCTCTGTGTTGTCTCCATGGCATCAAGCCTAGCACGTAGTTCACGCATTTCCCTTTCCACTGCTAGATCAGGCATTGGCCTATCTCTCCTTCTCGACTTCATGGTTGCAAATGTTTTCCCTTTTCTCTACTACAGAAAGCAAAGAACTATTTCTATGCTCTAATACCACACTGACACAGAACCCCAACCCTCAAGTCGGAGTCCGCACAGGATCTTTAAATTTTGGCCCCTTAGAGTCTGACTGGCTCTTCAATTTCCTCTTCGAGAAATTTATTCACGCACCCAACTGCGTGTATGTCATAGGTCCTTCTGATTTATTCTCATGTGATCTTTCCACTAGCATGAACTCCATGATCAACACCCAACTGACATTGGGACTTTCCCCTTTTCCTTTAGGGATACCGGGTTTTGTGATTTTGCGAATCCTGATGTCGAGCGCCTTACCTCTCCAATCCCCAAACCCTGAAACACCAAAATGTCGAAACACGCCTTCACGAATATTTCACGTTTCACAAATTTGGGATTTCTGATGTGAAGTGTCTTGAATCCTTGTCAACGGGCATGCCGAAACCCCTATCCCCAAAATGTTGAAATGCCACTTAAAGGATTTTTTGGGTTTCACAACTCCGGGTTTTTCAATACAAAGGCCCAAGGCTCCTTGTCATCAGGACTTTCGATATGCCGAACCCAAAAATACCAAAATGTTGTTATCTCACTTCCAAGGAGATCAATAGTTGTGGATATCTCCTTGATTCGATGGCTGGCGTGATTTCTCGTACCGGGAGTTCGTGATGCTTGATCTCGAACTCTTTACCTCTTATACCTTTCGGACCCTGAATTGTTGAAATGCCGAAATGGGTTCCTTTCCCCGAATTTCGTGAACCGGGAGTTTGAAACTCTCAATTCCAAATCATTGTCTCCTCGAGATCCTGGATCATGAAATGACAAAATGTCGAAACGCTCCTCCAAAGGTACTTCACGTTTCGTGATTTCAGAGCTTCTTATGTGGAGTGCTCTACTCCTTGTCAACAAGAATACCGAAATGCCAATTCCCAAAATGCTGAGAAATATCCTGCCGTGATTTCTGATTTCGGGCTTTCCTCCCCCCTGTGTCCCGATCACTCATCCTTAGGACCTATGAAACCCCGAATTTTGAAGTTTCAAAATTTTGACCTAGTCACTCTTCACCTTTATACACAAAAACTCTTTTCGTGTTTCGGGGATTTCATCAACCAAAGGTTTCGTCCACACTTCGGACTTATGACCCCCGAAATGTTGAAATGATCTCGACGGTCAAATGATCAAAATCAACGATCCACGTTAAATCATTCCTTTCGAAGGTGGATCTGTCCAACGCTTAACTTCCCCACAACTTTCTTAGATCCTATGGTCCTCGCTATTTCGGGTGTTCTCCTCGGAGAATTCCGACCGTTCAGTTCCTCCTCAAGAACCTCTGGCTCAAAATCGACTCTGCTATCCTTCTCTGGGGTGTGACTTCTGCATAACGACTTGAGCTTCATGTTTTTCTCTTGAATGATTCAATGCCCTAACCCTTCTGATCTTTTCTTCGCAAACTCAGGTCTTCAAGAAGACTCTTGCACGCAATCCTTGCGGCAATCCTTCAAATACTTCAACATACTTGAACTCACGACTCTGTGCACTTTCTCTGCAATAGCAGTCCTTCAGTCTCTCAACCTTAGTTGATAAGTTCTAAGGTATTGACCAGCTTGCACACACCTTGCACGGCTTCTGTGCTTGTCTTGCACTTCTACTAAAATGAGAACAATGGTATCCCTCCTGAGCTTTCAGAGATAAACTCTGAACCTTCATTAGCACACTCCTTGTGGATGTTTCACTGCACTTCTTGCAGGAACTCTCACTCAGGAAGAGAAACAATTGAAACTCATTCTCTTTCTCTCAGAATTTAAACATTCAACATGAAAACGTACATTCACACACAAAATAATAACAAATGCATGACAGAGAGAGTAAGAAACTGTAAGCAAACCATTCAACATGTATACACAGAAAACATCGTAACACCATGAGTCTAAATCAAAGCTTCATATATTAATTCAAGCTTTTGTACATGGGTTCTCCTCTACAACTCTTCTACTACAGCTCTCCTCTTCTCTATGCTAATGTGTTTAATTTATCTAATTTTGATTTATACAATGACACAAAGATGAGGGTGTCTATAGTCATTTTCCCTCCTGTTCCTAAAACTGTCTAATCTGGAATTTAAATCTACCTACTTTCATTAACTGGGCATAAATGCCTTTTTCATTGATAGATGAGAGAAAATTGCTCAAGATCTGTTTACAATTACTTATTCATAAATGTGTGTACGCCTTCCTTAACTATTTCATTAATATTCCTTCCTTAGTCTTTCAAAATATTTCAAAACATTTTCAACATGTGCAAAAATGTGTTGCGCTCATCCCAGTTGTCTTCTGCCTTTGCGCTCGCTTGTTGTTGGTGATGCTCCTGCATCAAGATCCATTGATTGAGTCTCTACTGAGTTTGAACCTTTGAAAACCATTTTTTTGAGCTTTTCTAGAAATTGGCACTCCCCGACAATGCATACTAGGGTGCCATTAGCTTGACTGACACTCCACTGCAGTGCATACAAGGGCACCAATTAGCTAACTGGAGCTCCCTTAATCCTCCTAGGGGGGGGGGCATATCACTTTTTCTCTTTGAGAACATGGGCATCAGTCTTCCTTTTTTGGTGTTTTTTCCTCTTTTTGCCCTGCTTTTCTCAATCTTATTTTGAGAAGCATTTAGCCCAGAGTCTCATGAATTGTCTTTGACTTTGTTTTCTTGAGAATTTGACATTTATCACTCATTTTTTTTTCTTCTTTGAGTTTGAAATATTCTCCTAGTTGTAATCCCATTGGGTTAACAATATCCCTTGGTTCATCCTACCTTTGATTTCTCTGATCTTCGTCTCACAAATATTTCAAATTTCTTGATTGTTTAGTAGATTTCATCAACTAGGGTTTGTAAAGGTTGTTTGGTTTTGAGCCATTTTTTTCTTCATTGAAAAATCTCACTTTTCTAGATGATCATGACTCTCTTTTTTACCAAAAAACATCTTTGAATGTTGTTTCTTGCTGCTCATTTCTTGAGGATTTTCATGATTGTTTGTCTTCTTTCTCCTTTGCATCTTTGAGTCATTGATTGAACAACTTATCTCACACTTTTTTTCTTTTAGTTTTCATAATTTTGAGTGTGCTTTGTTTGATTTTTTTTTTCCTCATACTTCTTTGTGTTGAACATAGATCTCTTTCATTCCATTTGAAAGTTAAAAAGAGAAAAAAATTGCATATCTCCTTGCATACATAATTGAACAAAGAAAATTTGCATTCTTTAGGAAATTTTTTTGGTATATGTTTGGAAAAAGAGCTAGTTTTGCATGTGCATTTTGGTTTTCGGAAACATTTGCTTGGTAGTTTGGCATCATCTTGATCCATGAAATTGAAAGTTGCATAGTTTTGAGTTATTTATTATGTTAAGAAGAATAGAACTCTTCTCCTTCCCATACATAGAATTCATTGAAAATAACAAATTGCATCACATTCTTTTTCATTCTATTGGAGTTGAGTCTCTCTCACATCATCAGTTTCATCTCCATGAACCCTTTGAGTAAAATCCATTAAAATCAACCCCGTGCTAATAAAATAAACTAGAACATCTTTTGGTTTTAGCTCACCAACAGTAGCACAATATTAGGGTCTTTGGACTAGGAAAAGTGAGAAAAGAGTCCAAGACCACTAAACAGACTGTAGAACACTAAAGAGTTTACAAATCCAACTTTCATATAAGAATAGTCAGGAACCCCCTCTCACGCAAGGGATAAACATGAGGTCATGTGTGGAAGAGAAGAGGAGATTACCCCTACACATATTGACCAATCATAGTGGAAAGAGTGTATACTGGGGGTTCTTCCTGAAGTGTCACTGACTCATTTTGTTTCAGTACTTCATGAAATCCAAATCCATTTGGGGTCCTCTAGAGTCTACTAGTCCACTTGTCCTCAATCCTCTAGAATAATTTTGGACTTTGATATCCTGTCCATACATTCGATCCCGACTGTAAACTGTACCCTCCTGGAGGTTGACTACAAGTTGGTAACCTTAGTGGCCTTTCCTAGGTATCTGCAGAGGTGACTATGGGGGGATTCACACTGTACCTAGGGAAGATGTCATATCACACTCTCAGTAATCTTGGAGGGTGACCCTATGAAAGCGAGGGTTTCTTGCACCAAGAAGGGATACTATGCGGAGTTTGAGGTAATTTCTTTTCATTTATTCATTAGAGGCTTGATATCTCATCTTCAGAAGATCCTTGAGCCTGTTGTTTCTTGGTTGATTGCTTTTAGTTTTCTTAGGAGTGTGTTTCTTTGACTTTAGTAGTCATCCTTAGGATAATATATTTCATAGTATACAAGGTATGGAACCTGACGTTTAGGAAACTCAACACAATGTTTCTTATGAATGAATGATCATGGATCAAACTTCTAAGATCGGGAGCATAGCTCCTAGAAGTTCCCATCACATAAAAGAACCGATCCCAACCTTCATAGAAAGCCTTGAATCTTACACGAATAATCTCTTTACTGATCCACTTGGCCTACCACTCATTGATCCACCATCCATCATATATTTTGATTCTTATACCTCTTATTGATTACCACTTGGTTCCACCACTACACAATCTTTTGGACTGAACCCATCACTTTTTGGTTTTCTTGAAGGACTTGGGAACTCATATTTTTCCACAACTCATGTAGTTGTTACTGCTGGTTCTTTTTCTATACTAGAAACATCGGTGACCCACATAATCCTGACTCAAACACTTACACATACATCTCTTTTCGCACATGGGTCAGGTTACATTCCTACTTCACTATTTCCACACATGCACACACCAAGTGCCTTACTTGGTCATCCCATCGTTTAGATGGTCAGGATTCAAGTCATTCACACAACCACAGTTACACAAGATACTCAGCCTCCATATCACACATCCTAGATTAGTACACCCTACATTGGAGGTCAATATTCAATGGAAGGTCATCCTTCAACTAGGGGGAAACCTTCAGCTACAGGGAAAATTTTGACTAGAGGGAAACCTATATGGTTTCAACATCAACAAGCCTAGGAGAAATCCACTCCTCTAATTCCTTCTTTCCCTACTACCACTGACATGTATCCTAGACAACCGTTTGCAGGAGTTGTTAACCCTTTGTGGGGTCAACCCAATCTGGCGAGCATTCCTCCGCAATGAAAATTTCCTTATAAATCCTTAAACCCCATGAGTTCAATGTAGCAGTCCCTTTATTCATCATATATGGAGGGACCATCAGGTTAATCTCAGTACGTAGGAGGTCCATCTATTCAATCACAATGTATGGGTGGACAATCAGGAAAACCACCTTACATGGGTGGATAACTCGAGAAACCACCATATATAGGAGGACCTTCTAGTTTTTCCATCTTGTCGTAATCTGGATGTGGTCCTACTGGTGTTCCCATGTCATATGGTTACCACTAGTATCCACAAGATAACCATTATTGGATACGTTAGATCTGCCAGATCTGTCACGTTTGAAAAATGATCCCATTCAGCATGCACCATTTTGGCATATTATCCCCTCCAAATTATTGTCCAACATCCCAAAATTCAACGGAAAACCTGGGGAAGATCCTAACAAACATGTTATGAATTTCCATTTATGGTGTTCTTCCAACTCTTTAACGGACAATTCTATTCGTCCGAGAATTTTTCAAAGAACACTTACAGGTGTAGCAATGAAATGGTATATTGAGTTGTTGTGTAACTCCTTTGTCAACTTTAATTCTCTTGCCATGGACTTTCTGACACATTTTAAGTTCCCTATACAATATGATATCGATACAAATATTTTTACCTCACTTAAAAAATCCTCTTCCACCCACATATCCGATCATATTTATGAGTGGAGACGGTTGATTAAAGCTTCAATTCCAAACCAACTCCTCACGGTTTTGTTTACAAAGTCACTTTTGCCTCCCGTTTCCTGTTATGTTGATATGAGAAATGTTGTTAATGAGGAGTAGGCTATCAACGGTGTGCAATATTTGGAATTGGTATATTCCCATTCCAACACACTTTACAATTTGATCCCTAACGCTCCTCATTCGTCGAACGATCCATCAAGACCTGCTCTAGAACCAAGTTTCATTTCAACGTTGTTATCGCACAGTTTGTAGCTAGGTCTAAAGGCTAGAGGATTGAGGCCAAACTAGCGTAACAGGAACCTTCCCCACCCAATGTCACCTCAATGGGGAGGTTATTTCTATTTAGGGAGGTTAACCCAGGGGAGACGTCCATGGTAACCTGGGGTTTTGAAGAGGTTAAAGTACAAAAGTCAAGGAAAAAGTTCCTCCTCACAGGTTACCACCAAGGTCAGAAAGTCTGGCTGATCAGCCAATAAATGAAGTGTATGCCCAAATGAAAACACCTGCCCGAAACAAGACAATAGTAGTACAATATATATATATGCAGGCTATAACTCAGTGGGTTAGTACTTCATGTGACTATCTAACAATAATATATAAGCAATGAAACAATAGATATTAATGAGATCAACATTTTGTCAATATAGCTATGTAGAAGTATCAATTCATAAACAACTATTGAGATGATGTAGCAAACAATATATCTAATCAATCATTTACTCAATAAATTCCTTTAACCATCATCTAATTACTTATTATCAATGTTTGTTGTGTCAAGATGGAATAACCAACTATGACATCACACTAGTTCGGGTTAGCTTAGTTAGTTAGGGTTTCAAAGTTTAAAGTTTTGAGAGTTTTTTTGGACACTAGGACTTCAACGTTGTGTGTCTAAGATCAGTGCCTAAGGGTATATGAAGTCATTCAAGGAGAGGACGCAAGGTTGAAGGAGTAATAGGCTAAAGAAAAGAGGCAAGGGTTCTAGAGTGTTGCGATGGCAGGGCCCTTGAATCAAAACCCTAAGGGAAAGAGGCTCACTCCAGTGTTGCTTAAGCAAGGCCTCGTGCTCTTTCCTCCTTCTTTAGGTCAAACTTGGAAAAATGGCTAGCAAAATAAAATATTTAAAACAAGAGGATTTAATGAGGGAGAGTGTTGCAATGGCAAGGCTCTATCACTAAAACCCTAGAAGATGGACGACCCTAGGTGTAGATAACCTAGGCCTAGGACGTCACCCTCCTTTCAACCTTTAAAATCAAAGCTAGCTTAAGGGAAGAAGTAAGAAGAGTGTAGCAAAGGCTAGGCTCTTTCTTCCTTCTTCAATGGCTGAAAATTTCTCTCTAAGGGGACATGAGACAAGGACCTACTTGTGTGCTTGCCACCTAGGGTTTTAAAATCAGCAAATTTATAAGCAAATTCAAGAATACTAACCTACAACCATTCAATCAAGAATTTTGGCAGGAAAAACACTTACATATCATGAAGAAAGGCATGTGCAAACCCTAGTTGTAAACCTTCCTCAAGAGAAATTCCAAATATGCCAAGAAAAGCCTTCCATCAACAAGTGTGCCTCCTTTTAAAATACCAAATACCCAAACTAAGGCGCAAAAATCAGACCTCACAAGTGTGAGTTGTTGTGTTATGTCCAAATGAGGGAAAAACATCCTCAATATATAGCATCTCATGACCTTTAGTTTAAAATTAGGTCATTAAAAATAGACGACAAGGCTAATAATCAAAATCATACTATTTTTACATTAACTTCTAAGTAAAATACATAAATGAGCAAAAAGTGAGACGCCAAACCCCTTTGAGGGAGACGTTAGGCCCTTTTGGGGCTAGTCCAGCATCCAAAAGTCAAACGTTAGCCCTTTCCGGGCTCCCCCAAGCTTCCACACGTGCCAACCATCCTGTCAAGCTACCACGTGCTCAAGGAGACGTTAAGACCTCCTGGGTGATGTCCTGGTCATCAAAAGGAAAACGTTCCATCTAAAGTGGGTCAACTCCCCTGGGTTGGGCTCAGCCAAAGTGTCCTGGGTGGAACGTCCTTCTTCTTCTCATGTGCAAAGGCTCATCCAATCGTTGTCCTATATATACCCCTGATGGGGTCCCAACAACCATTTGATTGGTTGTTCAGCCCCATGGAGGTCCGAACTAATTATCTCCCCATGTGTACCGGTCCAACTGGTACTTGTCCTTCGGGCATGGTCATGCACATAAAAAACTTTTCCCTCCATGGGCTCATTAGTCACGGGGATCATAGCAATGTTAATCACATTCCATCATTAAATTTATCAAATACATGCATAAAACCCCCGATATATGATTCAATAGCTCAAAGATATTACAATGACCTGCTATACAAAGTCAAAGAGAAAGACAAAACACCCTATTGGGCTAGCATCCATAAGAAAAGGAAAGTTTCCAGAGGGTATCATCCAAGCCATGTAACACGAGGTGATGTGGTCAAAGGATGTCCAAACATACGAGTAGAGTGAAAGACAAGGATATACGATATTACCTATGGGTGCCTTTGTAGAAGGCGAGTTGTACCTGTCATGGATGCAATTCTCTCCAAGCCCTTTCTTTGCCTTTATTCTTTGTTTTATCTATTGCCTTTTCTTTTTTATTTTGTTTCAAGGTCCAACTAGAGGACACTACCTTGGTGTGGTGACCAGAGCTGATAGTGTTACCCACAAGTACTTTCGTAGAGATGAGAAGGTTGGCTCGTGATTAGACCCCCTTTCCCTTGGCCATGCAACCAAAGTTCACTGCCTTGGCGTGGTAACCAGATAATGGCAATGTTATACTGCTAGGTACCCATGAACATAATAGGCTATCTCATGATGAGACCCCCTATCCTCTTGGCTAGGTCTTGTTTTGTTACTTTTCTTTGGGTCCCTCTTATTTCTTGCTGAGAGGCTTTTTATTTCCTTCTCGGGGATCCCTGGGTGAGGCATCTCTAGGTTTCATTTTATGGCTTTTAACTTTTATCAGCTACTTTTACCTTCTGGGACTTTAGCTCCTTCTTCCCACAAGATAAGGTGTAACCCCACAAACAGATCATCCTAATGCCTAGACTAGGGGAATGGGGAAAATGAGTGGGAGATAAGATCTAAGAGTGATGATATGATGGGAGCGGATGATGGCCCTTCAAAATCCCTTGGTGGCAAACCAAAACCTATGGGTACAAGATTTCTAGGGTACCTTGTCAATCCCCCAAAACCATGGTCAAGTGGGTTAATGTGAGATCCAAGCAGTTGTCAGAAATAAAAGGAATTTGATGCATATATCTAAAGGTTATAATGATCAAATATGACACATACCATGATACCTGGACCAATTACCTCATGGAGCAAGAGTCTTCTCCGATACAAGCCCAAGCCGAAGGTGATGGATGTTTGCTGCTACTGACAAGACAAGTCTGATGAAAAATGATGGGCCCTCCAGGGCCATGCTCAGGTCAATCCTTCTCTCGGTACTCCATGTCTAGGACCTATGGGCCTCGAGACATGATCTCCTAGTTATCCCTAGAAATCGGGGATAACATCTGGCTCCAACTCAGGGACATGTGCTCACCGTAGAGTGCATGAGAACCTCAACATCTCTGGCATAACCTGCAGACCTGATCATACTCAAAAATGGCATCAGTAACAAAGGTGGGGTGGTATTTCCACCCCGCAAATATAAATATAAATATATATATATATATATATATATATATATATATATATATATA
>ML781407.1:1071991-1083490 GCA_009831015.1 Picea engelmannii
TTAGAATATTCATGAGGTTCTTATTGGTTGATTCTGCTAATCCATTTCCTTGTGGGTAGTAGTTGGAGGAATGGGATAGGGTAATGCCATATTTGAAACAAAATTCTACCAGAGCATAGGAGCTAAAATATTTGGCATTATCCGTAGTGATCTTAGAAGGGGCGTCGAACCCAGTTATGATCCGATCTTCCAAGAAGTCCATGACTACTTCCTCGGTGACCTTTTTTGTAGGAATTGATTCAACACATATAGTCAAATAGTCTGTAGCTGTTACGATCCATCGATAGCCATTACTTGAATTGTCTTTGAATTCACCAATAAAATCCAAACCCCATTGTTGAAAGGGTGCCTCTACTACCACCGGTTTCAAGGGTTGTGCTGGGAGTCTCGATTTGCCGAAGAAGTACTAGCAAGGTTGGCAAGATCAAACGTGATGGTAAGTGTCTGAAAAGATTGTTGGCCAATAATAATCGGCCCTCAAGATCTTATGGGCAGTAGTATGAGCAACAAAATGTCCACCACAATGCCCAGAGTGCAATTCTTCCAATATCTTCTTTGCCTCTTCCTTGTTTACACATCGAAGTATAACGCCATCAGGATTTTTCCATCCAAGTCCATCTTTAGTCAAGTAGTATTTCATAGCTCTCAATCTCAAATCCCTTCTCTTGTAATCCACTAAGTGATCAGGGCAAGACAAGTTCTTTAGATAATAAACGATATCGGAATACCACTCGTCATGTTCTAGTTCACTGATCATTACATTTACTTGCTCATTCTCACCCATCTGTATGGCTTCCTGATTGCTTTCAGTCAACATTTGGGCCAAACCTTGTCCTTTTATTATCTTAGTGGGTTTTATTTCTAAGTCATACTCCTGGATTTTAGAAACCCACTTTCCTCGAGTACCCATGCAGTCTTGTTGTGGTAAAATGTCCTTCATAGCTGGGTATGGGACATAAGCCTTGATTTTATTGTAACCGATGTAGTTCCTAAAGTGTTAGAGGGATTTGACCAAGGCATAGGCTTGTTTCTCTGTGATGGAGTAGTTTAACTCTAAGTATCTTAGGACTTTTCTCATAAAGGCCATGGGATGTTCATAATTATTAGCATCCTTTTGCATTAGGACACCTGCAATAGTATCTTGGGATGCAAACGAGAATATTATGTAATCTTGTGAAAAATCAGGACTAATCAAGACAGGGGCTTGGGAGATAGCGTTTTTTATATCTTCAAAATATTTGTTGGTCTCATCTCCCCACCTGAAAGCAACGTCCTTTTTCAGTAGAGCGCTCAAAGGTTTTATCCTCTTAGCAAAATTTGGCACAAATCTGCGGATGAAGTTGATTTTTTCGAGAAAAGATTGCAGGGCTTTCTTGTTGGCTGGAGGGAAGACATCCTTTATCGACTGGACTCTTTCAGGATCAATGGAGACTCCTCCCTGTGAGGCCTCGTGTCCTAAAAAATTTCCCTCGTCAATCCCAAAAACAGATTTCTTAGGATTCAGTGAGATACCATACTTTTTTCATCGCTCAAAAACAATCCTAAGGTGGGAGAGGTGATCTTTTATATTCTTGGACACAACTGTAAGGTCATCTTGGTAAATTTCTATGATCTTTTGTATGATGTCTCTAAAGGAAAATTCCATTTCTCTCTTAAAAGTGGCACCAACGTTCATAAGACCAAACGACACCCTTAAGTACATAAAAGTTCCCCAAGGTGTAGTGAATGCAGTTTTGAGTTGGTCTTCTCTTTTGAGTAAGACTTGGTTGTACCCTGAGAACCCATCTAGCATAGAAATCATCCCTGCCCCTGTGACCCACTGAAGAAAATATTCCATGTTCGGGAGGGGATAGTTATCCTTTAAAGACAACTGGTTGAGGTTGCGGAAATCAACACACAGACAAATATCACCATTTTTCTTCCGAACAACTACCAAGTTCGACATCCAAGAAAAGTACCTGATAGGGGCTATGATACCAGTGTCAACCATATTTTGGAGCTCCTTCTGTATCTGGCTTGCCAACTTTGGGTTGATATACATTAGCTTTTTTTGGAATGGCTTGGCTCCTTCTACCAAACGTATGGCGTGTTGGGTGACATCCCCCCTATAGGCCTTCAAATCATCATAGTTCCAAGCAAAGGTATCTGTGAATTCTCTGATGAGTGCTAGTATATCCTTTCTTTCTTTCTCGGTGGTCCCCTTTCCTATCTTGACCATCCTTGGATCCATCTCTGTACCGATATTGAATTCCAGGGCTTCTTCAGCTTTCTTATTGGTTCTCTTTCCCTTGAAAACATCATGCCTGTCAAAAAGGTTTTCTAGGGGAATACAACCCTTTGGTAAGGTATTGTTTTGCAAGTTGATGACTTCTAAATCCATAGAGTCGGCCAGGAAAGCAAATTGAAAATCGGTAAATTATTTGTTTTTTTCCATGAATATAATAATTTGATCATCATCCTCGAACACCTACCAATGCTCCAAATTGTCAGGAACAGAATGCCTAAAAAGAACCTCCATCTTGCATAGGTCATGAAAAGGTCCTTCACATGGTTGTAAAGTAGAGGCTGAGACAACCAAACATCAACCACGTGGTTTTCTTCTCGAGGGACAGCTTTGATCGACACTTTTCTGAAGGATTTTGAAAGGGTTTGAGCCACATCTCGATACTTTTTTAGCTTCTCATTTTTAGTGGAAAATCTCATCAAAACTTGTGACACAATGAGGTCTAAGTCCCACTTTACTTCCAGGATTGTAACACCTTTGTCAATTGCTAGATTGAGTCCTAGAATCAAGGCTTCATACTCGGCCACATTGTTGGTGCAATAGAATTCTAGCCTATATGAATGGTAAAAGACCTCACCTGAAGGGGCTATTAAAACCACTCCAGGGCCTGATCCAGATCTTGAGTGTGATCCATCAAATTCCAAAGTCCAGATTCCTTTGGTTTCTTCAACGGTATCCATATCCAACTTCCCTTCCTGGATGAACCAATCATTAAGGCCACTATTGATGCATAAAAGTTGGTCATTTTCTTCATTAGAGGTCTCAACCAGGGAGCCAATGAGGGGCTCATTATAGACAGTAAAGAATCCTCCTTCAGGATGAGGGATGGTTGCTTTGGATTTCTTCTTGTAAATACTTCCATTCAAGTGGTCTATGAGATATTTATGAAGAATAATCCCAAAATTTTTTACATCATCTATGATGACCACATTTATCAAGAAAGGGGCACTGGGGTAGGAGTCAAAGGCCACCTCGAGGTTATTAATGATTCCTTTCGCAAAGCCACCTCCGGTATTTTCTTGTGAAATTTTTAGACCTAATTGATGCATAACTTCTTCTGTCATCATGTTGGTTGTGGCACTTGGGTGCAGGAGAGAGTTGCGGAGAAGAGAATCATTGACTCGGAGGGAGACATAAAAAGGTGTGAACTCGCAAACTCTGGAAACAGGGTGTCCCACTTGGTGGATAAAGAGAGAGAAATCTTCAAGAAGATTTGGTCCAACATTTCCGGGTAAGGTAGCGTCAACTTCATCCTCAGGATGGATCCTTTTCAAAGGGGGTTTTTTGGAAGGCATAACACCTTCATGAGAGATGTTCCATTTCCTCTTAGTGGGAGCGAGTTCGACCTAGAGGATCCTTGGAGGTTCAGGTTCCACCATAGGCTCATTACCAGGATCCCATAGTTCACAATTTTGTGTAAGATTTCTTTGATGAATGTAATCATCAAAATCAAGGTTCATTTCAATCTGAAATGCCAGGTCTTGTGATTCTTCTAAAGTTGTTGGTGATCGGTCCTTAACGTTGAATTGCATAGTTCCTTCTAAGGAGGACAAGAAGCGATCGATGATGGCTTGTCCTTTGAAAATGCTAAAGTATTGGGAAAAAGAATCTTGTGAATGCTCACTATCACACCACCTTATTTTAAAGGCCTTTTGTAGTTCCTCAGGGTTTTTTATGCTTCCTTTAGGACACCTATAAATCCAAACTTTAGCATCTCCTATAAGGGAACTTGCAAAGAGCCTCATGAAGACATCAAGGTGATCTTGACCAGCCAAATGAAAATCAAAACTATCGCAGAAATGGGTCCAATGTGAGTTTCAAGGGATGCCCTTTCCTAAGAAGAAAGGTAGCCAAGAATTTGCATCCTCAGGTAAGTCAGGCAGCCCCCCTTGGGTGTTACTAAAGTTGAAACAGTTGAAACTCTCTGAGTAAGACCATTTGTGAGAATCAAGATTAATTGGGGGTGCAGAGCTTATTAGAGTGACAGTGGCCACAGTAGAGGGATTTGAGTATTGTCGCCCACTATGGGTCGTCATGATGGAGTCACTAGATAATTTACTTGAAACTATCAAAGGAAAGGGGAATAAAAGCCTAGTGGAGTCGCTAGGTAAGCTTGTAAGAAAAGGTCTTTGAGGCAAGGCTTACCAAAAATATTTGTCGTTTGAGGAAGATTGACTCAGTGTTCCCCAGCAACGACACCAAAATGTTATCACACAGTTTGTAGCTAGATCTAAAGGCTAGAGGATTGAGGCCAAATTGGCATAACATGAATCTTCCCCACCCAATGTCATCTCAATGGGGAGGTTGTTTCTATTTAGGGAGGTTAACCCAGGGGAAATGTCCCCAGTAACTTGGGGTTTTGAAGAGGTTAAAGTACAAAAGTCAAGGGAAAAGTTCCTCCTCACAGGTTACCACCAAGGTCAGAAAGTCCGGCTAATTAGCCAATAAATGAAGTGTATGCCCAAATAAAAACACTTGCCTAGAACAAGACAACAGCAGTACAATATATATATGCAGGATATAACTCAGTGGGTTAGTACTTCATGTGACTATCTGACAATAATATATAAGCAATGAAACAACGAATATTAATGAGATCAACGTTTTGTCAATATAGCTATGTAGAAGTATCAATTCATCAACAACTATTGAGATGATGTGGCAAACCATATATATAATCAACCATTTACTCAATAAATGCCTTTAACCATCATCTAATTACTTATTATCAATGTTTGTTGCATCAAGATGGAATAACCAACTATGATGTCAGACTAGTCAGGGTTAGCTTAGTTAGTTAGGGTTTCAAAGTTTAAAGTTTTGAGAGTTTTTTTGGACACTAGGACTTCAACGTTGTGTGTCTAAGATCAATGCCTAAGGGTATATGGAGTCATTCAAGGAGAGGACGCAAGGTTGAAGGAGTAATAGGCTAAAGAAAAGAGGCAAGGGTTCTAGAGTGTTGCAATGGCAGGGCCCTTGAATCAAAACCCTAGGGGAAAGAGGCTCACTCCGGTGTTGATTAAGCAAGGCCTCATGCTCTTTCCTCCTTCTTTAGTTCAAACTTGGAAAAACGGCTAGCAAAAGAAAATATTTAAAACAAGAGGATTTAATGAGGGAGAGTGTTGCAATGGCAAGGCTCTATCACTAAAACCCTAGAATATGGATGGCCCTAGGTGTAGATAACCTAGGCCTAGGACGTCACCCTCCTTTCAACCTTTAAAATCAAAGCTAGCTTAAGGGAAGAAGTAAGAAGAGTGTATCAAAGGCTAGGCTCTTTTTTCCTTCTTCAATGGATGAAAATTTCTCTCTAAGGGGACATGAGACAAGGACCTACTTGTGTGCTTGCCACCTAGGGTTTTAAAATCATCAAATTTATAAGCAAATTCAAGAATACTAACCTACAACCATTCAATCAAGAATTTTGGCAGGAAAAACACTTACATATCATGAAGAAAGGCATGTGCAAACCCTAGTTGTAAACCTTTCTCAAGAAAAATGCCAAATATGCCAAGAAAAGCCTTCCATCAACAAGTGTGCCTCCTTTTAAAAGACCAAATACCCAAACTAGGACGCAAAAGTCAGACCTCACAAGTGTGAGTTGTTGTGTTATGTCCAAATGAGGGAAAAACATACTCAATATATAGCATCTCATGACCTTTAATTTAAAATTAGGTCATTAAAAATAGCCGACAAGGCTAATAATCAAAATCACATTGTTTTTACATTAACTGCTAAGTAAAAGACATAAATGAGCAAAAAGTGAGACATCAAGCCCCTCTAAGGGAGATGTTAGGCCCTTTTGGGGCTAGTCCAACATCCAGAAGTCAAACGTTATCTCTTTACAGGCTCCCCCAAACTGCCACACGTGCCATCCATCTTGTCAAGATACCACACACTCAAGGAGACGTCAAGACCTCCTGGGTGACGTCCTGGTCATCAAAAGGAAAACGTTCCATCTGAATTGGGTCAAACCCCCTAAGCTGGGCTCAACCAAAGTGTCCTGGGTGGAACGTCCTTCTTCTTATCATGTGCAAAGGCTCATCCAATCATTGTCCTGTCTCTGCCCCTATTGGGGTCCCAACAACCATATGAAGGGCTCTTCAGCTCCATGGAGGTCTGAACTAATAATCTCCCCATGTGTACCGATCCAACTGGTACTTGTCCTTCAGGCATGGTCCTTGACATCAAAAACTTTGCCCTCCATGGGATCATTAGTCACGGGGATCATAGCAATGTTAATCACATTTCATCATTAAATTTATCAAATACATGCATAAAACCCTTGATATATCATTCAATAGCTCAAAGATATTACAATGACCTACTATACAAAGTCAAAGAGAAAGACAAAACACCCTATTGGGCCAACATCCATAAGAAAAGGAAAGTTTCCATAGGGTATCATCCAAGCCATGTAACATGAGGTGATGTGGTCAAAGGATGTCCAGACATACGGGTAGAGTGAAATACAAGGGTATACGATATTACTTGTGGGTGCCTTTGTAGAAGGCAAGTTGTACCTGTCATGGATGCAATTCTCTCCAAGACCTTTCTTTCCCTTTATTCTTTGTTTTCTTTATTTCCTTTTCTTTTTTCTTTTTTTTCAAGGTCTAACTAGAGGACACTGCCTTGGTGTGGTGACCAGAGCTGACAGTGTTACCCACAAGTACTTTCATAGAGATGATAAGGTTGGCTTGTGATGAGACCCCCTTTCCCTTGGCCATGCAACCAAAGGTCACTGCCCTGGTGTGGTAACCAGATAATGGCAATGTCATACTGCTAGGTACCCATGAACATAATAGGCTGGCTCGTGATGAGACCCCCTATCCTCTTGGCTAGGTCTTGTTTTGTTATTTTTCTTTGGGTCCCTCTTATTTCTTGCTGAGAGGCTTTTTATTGCCTTCTCGGGGATCCCTAGGCAAGGCATCTCTAGGTTTCATTTTATGGATTTTAAATTTGACCAGCTACTTTTACCTTCTGGGACTTTAGCCCCTTCTTCCCATGAGATAAGGTGTAACCCCACAAACATATCATCCTAATGCCTAGACTAGGGGAATGGGGTAGATGAGTGGGAGATAAGATGTAAGAGTGATGATATGATGGGAGCGAATGATGGCCCTTCAAAATCCCCCGGTGGCAAACCAAAACCTATGGGTACAAGCTTGCCAAGGTACCTTGTCAATCCCCCAAAACCATGGTCAAGTGGGTTAATGTAAGATCCAAGCAGTCATCAGAAATAAAAGGAATTTGATGCATATATCTAAAGGTTATAATGATCAAATATGACACATACCATGATACCTGGACCAATTACCTCATGGAGCAAGATTCTTCTTCGATACAAGCCCAAACCAAAGGTGATGGATGTTGTTGTTGCTGACAAGACAAGTCTGATGAAAAATGATGGGCCCTCCAGGGCCATGGTCAGGTCAATCCTGCTCTCGATACTCCATGTTAAGGACCTGTGGGCCTCAAGACATGATATCCTAGTTATCCCTAGAAATTGGGGATAACAAACACCACAACTACTTTTGCTCCTTCTCAATCTAAGGTGAATGTGGTCCAATCCACTTCATCTGAAAAACTAGGAGGTAATAAGAAATAAAAGGGTAAATCCAAGAAATCTTCTAACAAGCAAGATAATACAAACATTGTTGATACTCAACTGAATAGGAAGACTAAGTTTCCTTACATGATATATGAGGAAGACCACTACATGAAATAATTCCCTCATCATGCGGTTGTCACTAAATTTCTTAAGGGTTCCTCCCAACCAGTTCAACGGTAACATCTAGTTGCACAAATCCCTTCCCCTCTGCAAGGGGGAATTTTAAGTCATTCCCACCATGGGGATGCTTCATCGAGTGCCTCTGAGGTCTATATGTTTAAGGACGTTAATATAACGAATTGATTAAATAATTATGACTCTCCTCTAGGTGATAAAGATAATGGAAAGACTACTAATCAACCCTCCACGTCCACTCCTCCTCTTCATATTGAGAATCCAATTTATGACGCATTGTTGTGCCCTCCCAAGAGCGTAATTCGAAAGGTGACACTTAATCCAAATGCCCGCGTTTCCAAAAACTACAACATTGTTGAATATTTGGTGCAAGCACCTTGTGCTATGTCATCCCTGGAATTTCTACAGAACTATCCAAGTCAACGTAGAACCTTTTTGTCAACCATTAGAGCTATGGATCTAGAGGAGTCAAACCCGATTATGTTTAATCTAGATTATTTTAAGGAGAGACTCTCCCACCACTTAGCATTCCAAATTCAAATTTAGGTTGGTAGAAAGAACATCCATAACATTGTTTTGGATGAGGGAGGCTTTACTTGTTTCATGTCTTTTCATTGTTGGAGAGCCCTTGGTTCTCATAAACTTACCCCATCTCCTACCACCCTGAAAGTGTTTGATGGATGTGGTTTCCAACCTCATAGACTCTTGCAATATTTCACTGTGAATTTGAAGGGAAAAACCATTTCGGTCAATATCGAAGTGGTTGACACACCCATGGATTACAATTTTTTACTTGGTCATAGTTGGTTCTATGCGATGAATGTCTTCGCATCTTTGGTGTTTTGTATCTTATGATTTCCCCATAAAAGGAAAGATTATCATTGTTGACCAACTTGACTATATAAATCCAAATATCCACAATGTTGCAACAAATAATGTTCCTTTTCTGGGACAAAATAGTTTTAAGAGTGTAGGAGTAGGTCTCCTTAAGGATTCCTCACTCATGGGGGGTTTTCCTTTGCCTTCTCCTCCCACCCCGTAGGTTTCCACGTTAAATATGATTTCGACTCAGGTGTAAAAATTCATGGAATCATATGATCCTTTGGTAGTATCTGGTCGTCACGAGGATAGTTCTTTTCATGTGTCAATATAGTTAAAAAATGAAACAAACACTTACGAGCATAGTTCGTTGTCTCTATCAAGATCGTTAAAAAATAAAACAGACCCACCTCCATTAGAATCAAGTCTCACTCTGGATCGAATACTTGAAACTTAGATATCATTTTCGGGATTAACTACATAGAGAAAGTTATTAATCTATGACCCATATCCATGAGTATTTGTCGCAACCGACCAATAATTATCATTATTTGAATAGTCCACTTAGCACTCATTGCATCGGGTGATGCTCACAGGGGTGAAGAAGTGGGATTGAAACCAACGAAATGAATCACATAGCATCAATCATCATTTCTGGAGCTTGCACCCGGTAACCAGGATTCCTAGGTGGTCAACCATCCCAAGACGCCTCTGGCTCAAGCACGCTTAATTGTGGAGCTTTCCCCACAATCAAGCCCACTTAGCTTGCTACCCCATTTGCAAGATAAATGAGAAAAGAAGAAAAGTCGTCGAAATAAATGACACTTGGGGGGAAGGTCTCCAACCTCTGGACATCATGCTGGAGAAAAGCTATTGGCTTCTATCATGCAAGCTAGGGGGGGAATACCTCTAGAGAGACACGTTGCTAGGAGTGATCCTCACTTGGGGGTCGTTCCCATCATAACATAGTAGTGTTTTCTGGAATGAGCTTAGTCTTTGTTTTTTATCATGCTCGTTAATACATGAGAATAGGTTACTAGGTATACTTTTATCTCTTTTTTGGACTCATAAAGTTATATGAAAAATGAACTCTTTGGAGTCTCCTTTAATCTCTTTTCAAACTCCCTAAAAATGAAAATATTTTCAAGTGAGCTTTCTTCCTTTCACACTCGTTAAAAGGTTTGAAAGGGCATCTTTCGAGTGTTATTTTATCTCTTTTTGGGCCTCATGAGACTAATTAAGAAAAATGAATACTCTAATCAAGAGTGATTAGAAGAGTTCTCCCCTGTATTGTTTTACACTTTTTTGGGGCTTGGGAGACTAAATTTAGGAAAAAGACATCCATGGAGTCGTCTTTAAATTATTTTCAGACTCTCTAACACATGAAAAACTACTGAGTTTACCTTCTTTGGGCTCATAAAATTATGCATTGAAGGACCTATGTGAGTGCAATCTCCAGTACCAATACAGGACTGAACCCTTACTTCTTCAAGTTCGTTAAACATGTGAAGAGGAACTTATTGAAGGTGAGCTATACCAATCATATTTTATCCTCCTCAAGCTAATTTAAAAAGAAAGAGATACTCATCTATCTAAATGGGGAAAAATTGAAGGAAGTGGGTCAAGTTTTTTGGAATCCTTTATGGAGGCTATTGTCTCCCTTGAACATGGAACCTATTTTCATATCATCTTACAGTTGGGTAATCTGCTTGGCTCTAAGTCATACAAATTCCATGTGTCTCTATACTTTTTTGTTCCAGTCAAAGAGTGCTCTTATTACCATAAAATTATTTTATTGTTACTCATCGATTCAATGTTTCCAAGTCAGTTGTCATGCCTCATCATGTTCAAGGTAAGTTTCACTTCGAATCATCCATCTGCAGTATTACCATTTTCTATTTCTTGTGTCAGACTATACTCACTCGATTTGCTATCTCTCATCACTTTCCTATGTCATTTTCATGTCGATGATGAGGGATACATCAAGGCCCTCATTCGATGAGTCTTTTCCTGTCGAATTCATCACATTATCCAGGAATTAGGCTTAGAAACCAGTTAGTACCTTGGAGCATGCATGCCTCAATGACACACCTCCTCTCTTTTGACATAGGTTTACATCATTGACCTTTGATTGAATGATTTCGTGATTGTTCGACCTCATGTCATTTATTCACATTCGCTGGAATGTACTACGGTAAATTGGGAGTCATTGTCATCATTGGTTATTTCCCTCTCACTTGTTAGTGGTTTACCTCAATGACCGGTAATCAAGCGGTTTCTACCATGTTCGACATCAAATCATCTATTCACATGGATAGATTCATACCATATCGGGATCGATATGAAGACCCTAGGTTGGGTGCTCACTCTGTTATATGCTTTTCCCAGGATACGATGGATATCATTTGAGCATGTAAAATATTTCAGTACAATCACCATGCTGGAAATATTATTGATACATATATTTTCACATAGATCCACATTATATTGATCTGTGGCTATGTTTTTTCATCTCGTAGCTCCATTGTGTATTTTTTCATGGCTGTGATTAGTTCATGTCATGGAGGTATGAATCCACATTGTATCTATGGTATAGGGGGATTTTCCCTGTAGCAATATATCGAGAGAGAGAGAGAGAGAGAGAGAGAGAGAG
>ML781407.1:1095767-1109333 GCA_009831015.1 Picea engelmannii
CATTTATATGTTTATGAGACACATAATCATTTGATATAATCTCTCTCGATACAATTACTTCATGAGAACACAAAATTTCAATTCATAAGTGCATCAACAATGGTATCATAAAACCATGGAAGGCTTGAGAGTATGGTAAATGCTAGAGACCCCACTAGATGCCATGGAAAGACAAGACATAAGAAATCCTACATGAACACAACCATAAAAGCCTTGATGATTTTCTAAAAATAATGTAAATGAAGGGAGGATAAGAAAAATTGATAAACCCATCGTGGTAAATGCAACTTTCCCAACTATGTGGGAATCAATGAGCCATCATACCTACTTTTCTCTCACACACCTTGAACATCGATCCATGAGGATACAAATCAATGAAATTGAATGAATGATGGATCACACAAAGGAAGGAGTAACTACTCCCTTCCTTCTTAAAGGTTTGAGTAAGATGATGTGGTCTCCCCATTATGTTTCAAAAGTTAGGTGTTCATAGAGAGAATGGATTTGACATTTTCCATAGCATGTGCAAGTGAGTTCAAGTGGCACTTACTATGGAAAAATGATACTTTCTTGGAACCTTGTACCATGTGATTGTCCTTTGAGAAACCTTGGCTATTTTAGGGTTTAATGAAGACTCTTCTTGTTGCAACGAATTGATTATGAAAATACAAATTGTCATTAATGGTGACAATTTCTACCTCGATGTCTCTTAAAAATTTGACACCTTGATAAGTTGTACTAGAACTTATGTATCATTGTTTGTGGCTTTCCCTAAACCCCAAGAAAATTCCACCTCTTAATGTCCATTGAGATAGAATCCCCTCCCACCCACACATACGCCCATTATATAAGGAAAAACATGAGGGTGATCTTTAACACACTTGTATGCATGGGTCACAAGATTATTTATATAATTCCTTTGGGTGAAACCACACTTTCAGTCACTACCTCAAAGTGATCCCATAGATATAGGAAAATGTTAGGAATAGAACCTTGTTCAATGATGAAAAACTTATCAGTCGTCACCATTAGATTGAACCTCTTTGGGTCAATATTAATAAAAGAACTTTTATGTAATAAGGGTCCTATCACTTTTCTTAACAACTTTAGTTTTTGGTGATTTTACTTCCTTTTGCTGTAAATAAGACTTTTCCCTCATTTGTAAATATTTTATCATGTAATTAATGCAATTTGATAGAATATTTAGAGAAGCCACCTTCTACTATCTAAACTTGAAAATACAATCCATCTTTGGGTGCGGAAGTGTTCCAACTATTTTCTCTGATTGTTTTACTCTATTTATGTTACTCTTAGTTTTCTTAGTTATTGTACTATTTTCTCTGATTGTTTTACTCTATGTATGTTACTCTTAGTTTTCTTAGTTATTGTAGGAACTCTATAGTTGGGTGCATGAACAATCCAAGCCTTAAAATCATTAATGATACTATTGAAATTTCTCTCTCTTCATATTTTTAATCTTAATAAAATTAAAATTTTCCTCTATTTTGAAGTGGAAAAAAATGTTTGGCAATAGAGAAAACATGTGATTAAAAAATCTAATGTTACTTTGGTGAAGGAAAGTTTTCTTAGTCTCTTTCATATTTTTAATCTTAACAATAACGACTTTTACTATTTCCTAACATTAATATGGTATATAAAAAAAAGAGGGAACATATTAAATATTCTTTAAAATCTCATTTCTATGTTTGAAGATGATGAAAATGAAAGTACCAAGATCATTATGGTTTTTATAAGTGATGAAGTCATGAAGAGTATTTAAGTTATAAAACAAAGTAAAGTTGTGTTATATTATTAGGGTAGGGCAAGTGAAGGAAATTGTGTTTATTCTCAACATCCTTTGTATCATAATTTTTACATATTGACTCATTTCAAAATGTTTTTAGGTCAGTCCAATGTCTAGTTTCAAGGAAGTCATAGGCATTGATCTTAATTTTAATCACTCATTTTATTATTTAAGCTCAAAATATTCAAAAATAGTTTTGATTGATGATATTAGAATTTATAACATTTTTGTAGTATTTCAATTTCCTTTTATTAATATTATAATTGTCATTGAACAAGTATATATTTAAAATTTATAAATACAATATTTAATATTACCAATATTATTCATTTTTTTATGTTCCACATTTTTAGCCCATTTTATTTTAGGCATATGATGACTACTACTCATTAAAAGTGGAAACTTAAACAATTTGTGTTTATAAATTAAATATCAAACCATGATTTTAGACTAGATAAAACTCCATCCAATTTAACATTGTCAATATCACTAATTTGATTTTCTTTTGTCCTTTAATGAAAAATGAAAAGACTTGACAAACATACATATGATTGCAATAGAGAATTCGTTTCCCCTATAGATCTTGCCATCTTTACTTTAATGAAAAGACTTGACAAACATACATATGATTGCAATAGAGAATTCGTTTCCCCTATAGATCTTGCCATCTTTACTTTTAATTTATGGTTAGTAATTGTGAATCCTACTTTAAATCCTTACTTTTAATTTATGGTTAGTAATTGTAAACCCTACTTTAAAGGAGTGACATGTTTAAAGGAGTAAAGGAGTGACATGTTTAAAGGAGTGACATGAGGTTAAAACTAGAAAAAGGAAAAAAAATATAGGATCTAAAGTTATTTGTCCAAAGATAGAAATGAACTCTACTTTATTTATGCAATATTACTTTTGTAAATTTGAGAAAGTGTAATTTTCATTTTATTTGAATAAAAATAAAGACTTTTTCTTGAAATTAAAAATTAATAAATTACATTAATAATTATATTTATAGGATAATGTTTGAAAAAGTGTAATTTTCATTTATTATTTGAATAAAAACATTCATTATTGGAATAAAAACAAAAACTTTTTCTTGAAATTAAAAATTAATAAATTATATTAATAATTATATTTATAGGATGATGTTAGTACAAAACTTTTTAAAGGTATATAAATAAGTGTATAAATCTCTCTTAATATTTAAAATATTAAATATTGATATTTTTTTATTAAATGTTTAATTTTAGTGTATAAATCTTTCTTAATATTTAAAATATTAAATATTGATTTTTTTATTAAATAATTAATTTTACTAAATAAGTGTATAAATCTTTCTTAATATTTAAAATATTAAATATTGATATTTTTTTATTAAATATTTAATTTTATTAAATAAATATATAAATATTTCTTAATATTTAATATTTTAAATATTGATATCTTTTTATTAAATGTTTAATTTGACTAAATAAATATATAATTTTTTTTAATATTTAAAAATTAATAAATTACATCAATATTTGTATTTATATAGGATGATGTATTTATATTTATAGGATGATGTTAGTACAAAACCTTTTAAACTTATATAAATAAGTGTATAAATCTCTCTTTTACTAACTTTGTTATTATTGCATGACTCTCTTTTACTAACTTTGTTATTATTGCATTAAACCATTTCATCTCAAAATTTAAAAAAAAAATAAAAGTTTTTTTTTTTTTTTAATAACATTGAAGAAACAAAAACCATTTAACATTAGCAACAACACTTTCCAGCACTTAGAATGAGTTAATTAAATTCCCCACCAGCCAAAGTAACAAATATTACTAGTTTTCTCTACACTCCAATACAAAAGAGATGGTTTTGTCTACTTATCACTACAATACAAAAAATCTACAGTAAAACCATCTTTAACATCAGACACAAAGGAATTCGTGCTTCAAGGTACCGTCGCTTTTATTGATTTATATAATAGATTTTAACACTAGTGCAAGAATCTAATAGCTATCCATACAATAGATAAATAAAGACGGAATATCAAAACAGCGCCTAGGCTTGAGTAACGAGGGCTGTTTGTGTAGCAAGGGCTGCAACTTTTCTTTCAAGTTCATTTTTCTTTGCACCCACAATCTTGTCAACAGCCTTCCCACCCTTAATAAAGATAAATGTAGGCATGGCCTTCACATTCCACTCTTGAGCTACACCCTGCAGAATCAAATATTGAGTCAAGCTTTCATTAGTTTGCCCTATAATTAATTTGATTCATTTAATCCATCATTTTTCATTTACCAACTTTTTGTCATCAAATTCTGTTAGAATTCTGTTAGAGATACTAAAAACAAATTTGTCAAATAGAATCTGATTCTTCTGAACAATCATTCTTCATTTGCCAACTTTATGTCATAAAATTCTTTTAAAGACACTAACAAAACAAACTTGTCAAAGAGAATATCCATAAGAAAAATTTTACTGTTTGAAATATCTATCCCCAGAGTGTGATGATTAAATGACTGTACCTTCAATTCGTCCACGTCGACCTTCAAGAAAAATATTTCTGGGAATTTCTTTGACAACGCAATGAACACTGGACTCACGACTCGACAAGGTCCACACCACGTAGCAGTGAAATCTACCACCACCTGAATACAGTAAGCACCATTTTCAGAAATCCAAATAAAGATAACAGGACTTAGACCTACAGCTACAAAGAAAATAAGTGCTCCGAATAATGCAAATAATAAGCACTGTCCTTAGTAAGAAGTCCAAGAGTAATCAGCAAACAAAATAAATCACATGTACTTTCTACAAAGAAAGTAAACACTTGAATTGGAGCTAAAGCATTATTTTTCCAAAAGCTTCACCTTATAACCATCTGGATTTAATGTCTGCTCACTAACAGTGGAAGCAATCTCTATGACACTAAACTTGGCTTAGATGTTAGCTTATTCCCATAAAAGCCACAATTATCCTCTAGTGGAAGCAATCTCTTTGACACTAAAATTGGCTTAGATGATGGTAGGATATTCCCATAAAAGCCACAATTATCCTCTAGTGGAAGCAATCTCTATGACACTAAAATTCGCTTAGATGGTGATGGCTTAGTATTTTCCTTGTAGAAGCCACAAATTGGAACAAAACCTATAAGCCCAAAGGAGAGAGCGATCTCTTCAATTGATAAGCAGAGGATTGTTGTGACACAAGGGAGAGAAACTTGAATGAAACATTTGATGTTTGAAAAGAAAACTTGCAAGTAGCCTAGCCAGAGTTCCCAAGCACAGAGCTACATTGAACCCTGTCAGCTTCCCAGATACGGATCAAGAAATTTTACAACAACCTGGGTGGATGAATAGATCTGCTCCCTGTATGCATCATAAACCAAGTTCCCTTTCAGACTTTGCTTCAAGATAGCCTAGCTATTACCCCTGAAACTCAACATACCCTATTGAAAAACTTGATTTTCATGATCTTGCCTCCTAACCTAGCTATTGCCCCTGAATATAGATCTTAAACAGAAATCATTTGCAACCAGGTGTACATGGTCAACGCCTATAAGTAATAAGAAATGAAAAGCCCTTTTCCTATCCAATAGACAGATATTACACACTCAGTAAATCTTTTTCCTAAGTTTCTTAAGTTTGCTAGTGAGTGTGAAGGTCTCCTACTTTTTTAGGGCTGGCTTTAGGGTTCACTTGGCTCACTTCCTTTGCATGAATGTGCTATTTTTGGTCTCTACACTTGTCCACACTGGTCATTCAGTTAAACTGTTGCCCCTTACACAGTTAACTGAGACTAGCTAGCAATTTACTCCCATTACAATGAGTTAATGTCCAAATGTCCTTTAAATCACACAGTTAACTGAGATTAGCTAGCAATTTACTCCCATTACAGTGAGTTGGTATCCAAATCTCCTTTAAATCACTCATATGAAGCATATACTCCATTAACAAAGTCTCTTTTCTGCTCTAACGCAGCATGGAACCCCACTAACACTAAATCACGGCCCAACAGTTATTTTCTGTAAGATTTAAAAAAAAAATCCATAAAAGAATAAATCAGATCGCAATTACATAAAACTTTTTTTTTGCCAAACATCCTTTGCCCCGAAGAGCAGGCAAAACCCAATTTCCAAATTCACCGCCTTGATCTCCACCCAAAAGATATATTAAAAAAGTTGAAATAAGAAAATTCCTGTCGCGAATATTTAGACTGCAAACCAAATAAATACAGATTTCTCTTCGAAAACAAACGAGCAAACAGCCAGAGTTCAATTCCAGCAGCAGAAACACAGAACAAAATTTAAAGAGAACAATTTCAACAAAATTTAAAGAGAATAAAACCCAAAGAAACTCCGTAAACACTGGAAAAGGAAACTTACCAGACGTTTAGTATCGATGGCCTCCTGCAACTTGGAGCGCCATGCCTCTGTAGAATGACATGCAAACACGTTTCCCTGCGCCATCTTTTCTTCCACTTCTCAACAACAATTCTGCGCGTCTCAAATCTTCTAATGCTTCGTATGTGTTTTTTCAATTACTCGGTGGGGAATTTATAGCCCGAGCGATTGTCCAAACAACATATTTTTTTTTTTTTTTTAATATTTCTTATTCTATAACCCAAAAGTCATGGAATCAATGACGTATTCCATGACCATTCCTCCGATTGATATGACAAATTCCTCCCATTGAGAGCCTATTCGATGAGATACTACTAGTGTGATTAAAAAATTTTCTAAAGCTTATGTGGCACCTTTCCTTAACGTTAGTTATAACACGTCATATAAATATATATATATATGTAAAAGCTTATGTGGCACCTTCCCTTAACGTTAATACTAACACGTCATATGAAAAAGGAAATGGAATCCAAGCGTGCATGTTCCAGCGGAATGGTGGCGATGATCGTATGAGTGTGGGAGATGTCATTATCACAAAATAAATCAACGGTGGAAAGATGGCGGCGATTATGTGAGTGGAGTCGATGAGTGCTACATTGCAATTGACCTGAGGTGACCCCATCGATAAGAAAGAGCTACAAAGAATATGTGGATGTGGATGGTGTTTTAAGAGTATTTATTTTTTAATTTTTTTTAATATAGAAATAAAATTATAAAATAATATTTTAATTAATTTATAATGGCATTTGATTTATTTTAATGAAAAATTAAAGTAGATATTTATTTAATCTTAAATTATTATATAAAATGGATTTATTTAAATTTTTTAATAATTTAATTTTTAATTTAATATTTTTTCTAATTTATATTAATAATTTGACATTTTAATATATTTTGTTGTTATTTTTTATACAATCAATTGATGAATATGCTAATGTGTTTTAATCAACTAAGAAATGAGAATCTCTTTGAAATAATTTTTTGAAAAATTTGTAGGTGTTTCCTTGATGTGAGGATGGTACTCAATGTAAACTAGTGAAATAGACACTAATGACACTAAGTGATTGAGCTAACCTGATCATATATATAGAAAGGAAGTAAATTGAGTTAGTAAATGAGGCATTTTTTTATAAGAAATGGTCAACACACTATTCACATGGGGTTATTGAATTGCTTAAATATTGTTAAATTAAACCATTAGGTTGTATAATGTAAACAATATCCTACTTGATAAGTGGGAGATGTTTACCACTAAAACACTTAAAAAAAACTATATATATATATCAACCTCCTTAGCTGGTGTAAGGAGGTTGATATCAAATATCCTTGATGCCCCCTATGGGTATAGGAGGACTAAAATGCATTACTCAAAACATGGTGGGAGATGTTCACTACTAAAACGTTAAAAAAACACCTTATGTTATATATATATGGGATAAATATTATAAGATATTAAATTAGCATAACTAAATATATGTAAAAAGGTGAATGATAAACAAAATGACAAATAATCGCAAGTAACATGTGCATCAATTATTACCACATGGAATAACAAAGAACACCCTATACAATGTTAATTCACATGGAATGTGAACATTAAACCAAGTAATAATGGAAAAATGATACCACTTCCCATCTTCTATACTACATATCACCACTACACTCCATCCAATTCCACTCCACCCATATACATGTTCTCTTCATGGAACTTTGCCATTTATTAACTTGTCTACTTTCAAGCTTTTCTAGTAACACTTAATGTTAGCATGTCATCACTTATATTTTTTTTGATAGGTATGTTTGGAACAAATCATTTGTAGTGTCCTCTTTATAACTTTAAAGTAGTGGAATCATGCTTAGTTGGTAAATAATGCTAATATGGCACTTATTGGGTGTTCCTCTCTTTCATCCAAATTTTCTTCTTTGACTTTACAATGAGATGCTCACCAACATAGATCACTGAAGCCAACACCATCTAAACATTTCATGTCTAACTATTTTGCAAAAAACTAGCTTAAATTCCACTATTAGAAATATTATAAAGGCCTTAAGCTTGAGACTCTCGTGGTCACTCTAACCAAGGCAAATATGTGTTAGGGACCTAACCTTCCAAACCCCTCATGTAGGTAGAATAATATATCAACTTCCATGTAATAAAGGTCAATATTAATAAGGCCTAGTAATAAGGAAGAATAAGTCATATGTAAGAAGATCTAATAAAAGCTTTTGCTTCTAGAATATCTTCATCTAGATTGTTCTTGTGGTAGATAGATTTAGTATAAATAGTAGTTGATGGAATGATAAGTTTTGTCTGGGGCCTACCCGCACCCTTATTTGAAACTTATCCCATTGGACTCCTTTTTTTGTTCTGATCACAGTATTACCTATCATTTTTCATTTTTTTTTTCTCTGTGGTCCTGACCCACAGTAATACCTATCAGAGCCTCGAGTATTTTCTAGAGCAACATCTTTCATCCTCAGAGAAACAAAATGGGTGACTACGCTATTTAGATATGATTATGAGATCATTTATAAGAAAGGAAAAGACAATGTGGTTACTGATGCTCTTTGAAGAAAATATGAAGATGAAGGGTCCTTATTTTTCCTCTCTTTCATTGTACCAAATTGCCTCCAAGCTATTCACCAAGAATGACTGCAAGATCCCAAATTTTCGCATTTGATCCAACAATTGCAAGCCAATTCTCCAAGTTCCCTAATGTACACTTGGCACAATGATGAGCTTTTCTACAAAGGTCGCATGTATTTAAGTAAGCAGTCACAACTTAAATCCACTGTGTTTTTTGAGCTTCATGCTACACCCACAGCTGGGCACTCAGGGTTTACCAAAACCTATGATAGGGTCAAATGTTCTTTTTTTGGGGATGGTATGAAACAAGACGTCCAGACTTTTGTGGTGGAATGTGATGTCTGCCAATGCAAAAAGGGAGAAACATTCAAAGCCCCTGCAACAATACAACTGCTTCTGATTCCACTCGCTATTTGGAAGGATATCTCTATTGATTTCATTGTTGTCTTACCTAAACCAGACAATAAGTCAGTCATCATGGTGGCAGTTGATCATCTTTCCAAGTATGCTCATTTATTTTCTCTTCAACACCCATTTACCACCTCCACCATGGCTCAACTTTTCATGGATCATATCTTCAAGCTTCATGGCATGCCTCATTCTATTGTTTTTGTCTGAGATCCCACTTTCATCAACAAATTTTGGAAATAATTGTTCATGCTACAGGGAACCCGATTGCATCTCAGGACAACCTATCATTCTCAAACTAAAGTTGTCAACAAGTGTTTGGAAACATATTTGAGGTGTTTTGCATCTGAGAGGAAAAATCAGTGGGCTCAATGGTTACCACTAGTTGAATGGTGGTACAACACCTCTTACCATACAACTACTCACATGACTCCTTTTGAAGAAGTATATGGACAAAATCCACTTTCAGTTATCTCATACATGCCAAGTGTCTCGAAGGTTCAGGTGGTTGACCAAACTCTTACAGTTTGAGAGGGTATTCTTTGTTCCCTATAAGAGAATTTGGTAATGGCTTAGAATCAGATGAAGAAACAAGCAGATCAAGGTCATTCCAAAGGTCAATTTTTTGAAGGGGACCAAGTGTTTCTTTGACTGCAACCTTATAAGAAAACTCGACTCAAGGATAAACATTGTCAGAAACTTGTGCCTAAATTTTATTGTCCTTATACAGTTCTCAAGCACGTGGGACCGATCGCTACTAGTTATCTTTTCTAAGTCATTCTAAGCTCCATTATGTTTTTCATGTCTCATGCTTAAAGAAGGTGATTGGAACTAAGTGCCAAAATCAAACTAGTTTCCCTGAGTTGGATGAAGAAGGATCCATCTGGTTGCCACCACAAGTAGTCTTGAACCAACGTGAGTGTCATCTCTGTCAACGCACCGTCAAGGAAGTGTTAGTATAGTGGAAAGATACAACTCCAGCAGATGCCACCTGGGAGCCAGCTTCCATTCTACGACAATTTCCTCATCTCAATCCTTGAGGGCGAGACTATTTTCAAGGGGAAGGGCATGTTAGAGACCTAACCTCCCTAACCCCTCATGTAGGTAGAATAATATGTTTTCCATGTAGTAAATACCAATATTAATAAGGCATAGTAATAAGGAAGAATAAGTCAAATGTAAGAAGACCTAGTAGAAGCTTCCTTCTAGAAGATCTTCCTCTAGATTGTTCTTGTGGTAGATAGATTTAATATAAATAGGAGTCGAGGGAATGAGAATTTTTTTCTTGAGAATTATTGTAATAGAGCGATGCTATGTTGGAGGTTTTCCCCTTAAAGAGGAAAGTGAACATTGTTTCCTATCAATAAAGGTATAATTTTGGTGTTGTGGTTTCATTTTTTGTGTTGTTCCATTGTTATTCTCTGCAATAATTTTTTTTTTATGTAATTATAGTACATCTTGTACCTAACAATATGAAAGGAACATTCCAACTCAAAGTAGTTTAAAGGTGTGGGAAGTAGTTCAATTTTCCTCATGTTGAAGGGCCAAGGTTTTAGGTTTAGGATTTTTTTTCAATAGTCACTTTTTGTGGTGGATCCTATTTCGTTGTAAGAGTGTTTAAGGTATTGACCAAAAACAATGTTGGTTCTCAATGCTTCGTATTTTCAAAAAGAAAAATAACCATGTTAAGGATTTATTTTTTTAAGTCTTTGTTTAGAGATTAGGTGATATTGCCTTAAGCTTAAGGTAATATTTCAGCTTCCAATTTTAATAATTTTATTCTAAATAAGGTAAAGGACATGATTTCCAACTTTCTTATTATTAATATTATATTACAATCTCCTCAAGTCTAATGAAAATATTGTAAGTGGAAGAAGTCAAAATCTTTTGCCAAATAAAAGATGGCTATTAGTGACTATATAAAAATCCCTTTTTGAATGGTTTACTAAATAACTTATAGAGGTTTAATTCAAAGTAAAAGACATGGTTATTTTGGTTGAGAAATGTCTAGAAATCATTGTTGAAAATTGAAATTCTTTTCATAGTTAATTATTCTAGGGTTTTTTTTACTTGTAGGAGATTGCCTTTCCTAGACGTGTTACAACCCCAATGTTCTTTCTATAATAACATTAAACTCTTAATACCTTCTTTTTTTTATGTCCCTTTTCCAAGTCTACTTAATATTAAGTTGTCTCCTTTTATGGTTATATCCTTCCCATGCCCATTACCTTGAAATCCCCATTGGATGTTTTAAGCTCCCCCAATTTGTGGAGTTCCAAGAAACATTGGAGGTTTTAAGCTCCCCCAATTTGTGGAGTTCCAAGAAACATTGGAGGTTTTAAGCTCCCCCAATTTGTGGAGTTCCAAGAAACATTGTAGGCGATAAGAGTGGAAGTATATATTCTTTCTCATATGGAAGAAAAGGAATGTCGAACTTTCTAAAAGCTTCATTTGGTATGATAACTAACTAATCCATGTAAATTTGTGCATGCAAATTTAGTCCAAGTGAAAAAGGTATAGTTCGATGTGGCTCACTTGAGGTGGAATTTTAGGGAGACACATTTACTACGAGCAAGGACTTTCTAGGTGTTTTTCTTCACAGTATGTTTACTCTAGGCAATCCCAACACTTCGAGAATAGGCTATGCTATTGAGTCGGTCATGTAGTCAGAGAACAAAGGGATTCTTGGCATACATAGCCACTCCCATATGCATAAAATATTCTTACAGTATCTCTCACCACCTCAGAGGTTTAGAATCCTCTTAAACCTACCAATAATGAATGAAAGTAAAAAATTATTAATCCTAAGTCTATGATAGATGGTTAGGGGGCAATCCCTAAGAATCATGATGACTTTCAACCTACTGTTGAGCTTAACTTGACTATAGAATAATCATGTTTGAGATGTTGTGTTTTTAGGACACCTTGGGCTAATGGTATTTGTATTGTTTTATGTTCTAGAATTTATGTTTTCCTACTTTTTTTCCCAAGGTGCATTGATTACATTAATGGGAAGTATTTTTTGTTAAACTCACTTAATTATGATTTTTCCTATTGCTAATGGAAATTGCATTTATAGAGCATTTTTTAGTATAAAAAGTAAGTGTTGTACATTTACCATTCACATTAATAGTTAAAGGAAGTGGTTTATTCAAGAAAATGTATTGTTATGGTAAATTGTTTGAGAATTGTAGGTAATCTTGAAACTATTAGTAATCTCTCACTTAGAATAGGACTATCTCCTAAATAATTATATCCCAAAAGTTAGAAATAATATTATTGATAGCAAGAAGTACTAGGCGGAATTTCTATGGCTATGGTTTGTTATTGAGCTTGAGGGTCATGGGTGGGTGCAAGCTAATGATGGTCTCTCATGACATGTTAGTGGCAATGCAAACATAGAAAAACAACAATCTATTAAATTTGATGGATTATTCAAGGTACTTTTACAATGAATTTGAATATGGTGTAAACAAGTGAAATTTAGGAAATTGAATTAGTTTTCCAAATATATAATCTTTATTTATAGAATTTGTGAATAACTATGTGAAATTTGAGTTTTATGACAACGGTATGTTATTTTTCAAGAAAAATATAATGTATATGTCTCCGCTAGTGCAAGTGTTCAGTACCTTAATGGTGAAATTTCCTTAAAAAATTGTATAATTGTAGAGAACCCATTGTTCTAGTGCAAGGTGTTTTTTCAAAATTTATAATATTAATTTTATATGTTTTTAAAATTATGAAAGTCAATATATACTTGAAATTACAACACCTTGTATTAATGCAGACTATGAGGTTCTTAACATTATCAAATAATATTTTTTTTTATAGATTGTAGATCCCATTCTCTCCTAGTGTGATGTATAACTTACTTTAAAAATGGTTAAGATAATAAAAAATTATAGTAGAAATAAAAGAGGTATGCATTTTAGTATTTTGATATATGTCAAGACAAAAATATATTAAAACTAGTAAATATTATTATTTAAAAAAAAATTATATATTTGGAATCTGCATCTGTAGTTTCATCGACAACATGTTTATGTATCCTATAGAAAAATAATGTCAAAAATAGAGATATTGAGAGGTATTCATAAAAATGGAGGTTTTAATGTATTTGTAGACCAAACCACTAGGTTTGTCACCCTTAACCTAAATCCAAGGAAACCAACTCAAAAAACACATACGTTAGATTTGTCATTCCCACCCCAAAAAATTTGAAATGGAAGGAACAAGCACACACTCCTAAGAATGTGCACATGCTCTAAGAGCATGCACACACTCTTAAGATCACACACACGATCTTAAGAACATGTATGCATTATTGGAATGTGTGTGTGCTCCTATTCCTAACTTTCCATCCCCCCCCCCCC